>WNGS01158789.1:15448-36176 GCA_020271785.1 Procambarus virginalis
GTGTTAGTATATGTTACGTAAATTGTTAAGAAGTTTTAACTTCAAGATGTGTGGCGTCAGTCAAGAAGACGAACAACAACAAGGCAAGTTGATGTTTCTAGTTGAATATTTTTCCGCACCTATCTGCTCTCCGATGATGCCTTATGTGCGGCTATAAGTTTTTTTCTACTTAAAATGGAGGCCGATGAACATTCGCAGGGGAGTCACCATTAAAATGTTTTGTACAAAAAATTAAAGGTTTCATCCGCGAACAATAAACGTCATAGGAATAGGTTTCTCAAAATGACACCTTTAGATTGTGCATCGAGTTGTGTGATCAGCCAAAATGAAAGATCGTAACATGAAAATTGTTGCAGAAAACACGTTCAGATAAATAATAATTTTGTGGCGATGAGCGTTTAGAAATCGTGGCCTAAATACTTTACATATTTGTTAAAATTTCAATGATACCCAAAACGAAATTGCGTGTAGCAGAACGGATAAGGTAAGAAAACTGAAGACGAGTACTGTATTACATTTTACTGATTTTGCACGCTCACGGGTAACTTTGCTGACTTTAGTCTTTATACTTTGTTATTGGTATTACTTATATATAGTGCAGTTTGTTATTGCTCTATATTTTCCTTTCTATTTAAGCAATTTTATTGCGCAATCATTTGATACCACAATAAACAATGTTGCACAAAAACTCTCCTGTTAGCAAAACTGTAGTGTTTTGTCCTGGGTGTATGTTGTAGCAGGTGTGGCAATGGAGAAGTGAGCTCTAGGAGCGGGTAATCGCTTGTTGCTTCGGCGACATTAGGGGTTGTTGCGGATTATGCGCCCCCATGTTGTCTAATTTACAGTATAATTCATATGTCTGTGTATGGAATTTTATTGCAATCACAGTGATATAAAAAAGAACAATGTCGAACAAGTTTGGACATGATAAACCTGAAAAAGAGTAGAAACATTTCATCACTGTTTGGCGCTCATGGCTAACAATTGACTAGTTTTTTTATTTAGTGCCAGGCTATCAGCGTTAGCTTTGGTGACATGTTATACGTATGCTCCTCTAAAACATTTCATTGAGAACACATTGATACAAAAATTAAACACGACATCGAAAATTACGGTAAAAAACATGAAAGAGTATAAACTTCTCAGTAGGGGTGTAGCCAATGTGCAGTTGGGCGTGCGGTAACAGGTAACCCTTGGGCAACTTCCCACAGTCTTGCGGGTGGGGGCGCACCCATGTTTTGTACTTTATATTCATAATGTCCTTTGCGTATGGAATTTTATTGCGGTCACAGTTATACCAAAATTAACGACGTAGAACAATTCTTCTGGGGTTGACAAACCTGAAAAGAGCATAAAACATGTCATGGCTGTTTGGTGCTCACAGCTAACGATCGCCATAATTTTATTTGGTGCAGGTCTACACACGTCGGCTTTGGAGTGAAATTCTCCTATCTAGTCTCTCTCTCTCTACCTCTCTCTCTCTCATCTCTCTCTGGTCTTCTCCTATCCTCTATTCCTCTCCTCCTACTCTTTCTCTCTCTATCCTATCTATACTCTCTCATCTTCTCTCTCTCTCTATTCTCATCCTCTCTCTCTGTCTCCTCTCTCTCTCTCTCTCTCTCTCTATCTCCTCTCAATCTCTTCTATCTCTCTCTCTCTCTCTCTCTCTCTCATATTCTATACCTCTCCAGCCTCCTTGCAAATAATTGATACCAAAATTAAATAAATACATGGAAAATTAAAGTCAGCAGACCGAAAAGTCAGTATAAACATTTTCAGTGTCACCGCCGGTCACCCGAAATGCGCGGTGAACGAGGGAAGAGTTGAAGAGCCTTCTGCATGGAGCAACAAAGTGTTAATAATTATATGTGGCAAGGCAAATTCAAATTATGTTGTTTGTAGTATACAAATAGTTGGAAATGGTTCTTTTGGACTCGGAGTGAAAAAGTACATTATCTGGAACATGTGATATCCTGTTGGGTCCTTCCCATATAGTTCCCGATATCGGTGGAGACAGTATGACGTCACCACAACCGCCGAACATCCGTCTGCACAACCCCCCCGTCCCCGGGAGGGAGATGGGGAAACCCAGAACTCCATGCCGGCAACTCTCCTCAGTTCAAGAGGCTTAGTATCAAAAATGCGAAAAAAACACTGATCGGAGGGAGGGAGGGATGCGGAAACCTCCGGGTCTCACCCAGAAAAAGCGGATTATTTCATTACATTCAATGCTGAATTTCTGTGGAGAGCCCCTTCCGGCTACACCAGAGCTACCAACAAAGATAACGAAGAAGAGGGACTTACCTCGGCAAGCGGCCGTCACTTGCTCCTCACTTGAAGTTTAGACAAGGCCCTAGAAGGGCGCCAACCAAGAAACTCTGATTTTACTTCGTACCCACTCTAAATTTTGTGAGAGGTGCTTGGCTCTGTACGAAATGAACTCTTAGGACCTCTAGTGAGAGGTAGCCATCTTGGAAAAAAATTCCCAGATGCCCTAGGCTGCTGGCTGGTTAGTTCTGAGTGATGCAACCATGGTGTGGCACAGGCTCTGGCTCACAAACACCTGTCGATGCGGTGTTGAAAGATAACGCTCTGTCGGTGAAATTCAAACCTTATTGTTTGAAGAACATAAGTCATAATATTGAGTGAACCTAGGCGCAATAAGGACCTACACAAAGGTCGAGATCAAAGTGATACACGTACTATGAGGACATACAGCGAGCGTATCCAGTTGTAGCTCTAAGTGTCACCTTGCTATCTCTAATTTTATTTAGATGAACATAGATGATCAGTTTTCCTGCGTTCAGTGATGTATGCATCTCGATACAAAGTAGCATAGATGAACAATGTAGCGGCTTCCATGGTGGTGTATTTCCAATTCAGATATTTCATTTCAAGAATAACTGAATCTCCTTCCATGACTGACGGCATTCTTTTGGCTAGCTGAATCTCTTTTGACTGACGGACCAAACTCCCCCCTTTTTGAGGCAAAGCTGAATCTCTGTGTGGGACTATACAAGCGGATCTTTTCCAATAATCTTTTCATATACTACCTTATGCTTTACATACTTGGCTGCATACACCTACAGTACTAAGCCAAGCAGGTACGTGAGTGTGTTATTTGAAGCACACAGAATGAAGAAACAAAGGAAGCGAAATTTATCTTACCCTGGTGCAACGAGAGCGAAGTCGCGCTGAGCACCATGACTACTTCCGTTGAAATTACTCCTTCCGAAGTACTGAGTGTTAATGCAGTGTGTTACTGTGTATAGTGTGTGAAACTGATACATATTGTTAATTTTAGTGAATTTTTTTAACAGGTAATATTGCAACAACAAACATTTATGTGTGTACACATTACTGACAGTAATTATATGTATCACAGTTCCATGGACATTATGAACGTTTCTAACTGTATATATAGTTGTAAAGGACACAAATATGCACATCATATATGATAAAAAAAATAAACTGCCATTGGAAATACATGGAACAAAATAATTGAAAATATATTTGTTGGCAAACATCCGGCTTTGAAATGCCCACGTGACTTGTGTGTTTGGGCAATTCACTCGGCGAAGGATAAGTGTTCGGCCCATCCTCAGGAGCCCATGAGGTTCGACGTAGAGTGGGGGCCAGATTGTGAAGTGATAACTGATTTCCAGTTCGCTCCACTCCGTTGCCTCCACCGCCTCCCACACAGCCAAAGTAAATGGAATTGGTATTATTTTTGCATAGACATGTTCAGGAAAGGGAAATTTATCATTTTAACGAAAAAAGAGAGTTTTGGGGAACACTTTCGTTTTCATGCGCACAGGGAGAATTCACAATCACTCGGCGTCAGCCGTTGTTAACCCTTAAGTGTTGCAACAACATCATGTGATGGTGTTGAGTACTTGCTATAACACTGCAACTTCCCACATATGATGTATTGGAGTACCGCGCAAGATTTAAAGTCAGCCTGCGGGGTAGAGGGGACCCCATACACTGCCACGGGATATAGTAAAACAGCCGCCCTTTGTAAAAAAATCCAGCTCACAAACTCCCTCGTCGTGGGAGGCATCAGTTACCCCATCAGCCACATTGAGCGCACAGCCGACGTTTCCCGGGCACGCACCACGCATCAATCACCCAAGAGCAAATACTAGTGAATTATTTTCTGATGGGTGAGGAAAGTGATTCTGATGCTCTGACATTGATAAAGGACTACACACATTGACCGATGATGATAGCACGGACAGTGAAATGAGATACAGCCACCTCCCATGGTGAGGCCTATACGCTCACCCATGCTACCTCGCCCAGTGTCTAATCCAATTCACCCATCGACCACACAGTTCCTGTGCTTATTTAGAGAATCGAGGATATTTTGGCGACGAGTCAGAGGAAGGTGACTCATTTTCTGGTTTTAGTGAATGGAATCAGAACAGTGTTCCAGAGCCTGGTGCCAGTACCAGCGGTGTTACTGGGCGAGAATTGTCGAGTCAGCAGCGTCTCGCCCACCAAGCGCCACTCATATCTCTCTAACAACACAACTTCTGTCTTATTCCCCTCTCTCGCCTATTCAGTTTTTTCTTGTCTTTTCTCTCCTCTCTTCCTCTCCCCCTTCTTCTCGCCCCCAGTAACACCGCTGGTACTGGCACCAGGCTCGGTAACACTGTTCTGATTCCACTTCACTAAAACTAGAAAAAAAAGTGTCACCTTCCTCTGACTCGTCACCAAAAATATCCTCGGACTCTAAATAAGCACAGGAAACTGTGTGGTTGTGGGTGAATTGGAGTAGACACTGGGCGAGAGTGTGGCATGGGTGAGCATGTAGGCCTCGCCATAGGAGGAGGCTGTATCTCATTTTCACTGTTGGTGCTACTGTCATTGGTCAATTGTGTGTAGTCCTTATCAATGTCAGAGTCAATCAGAATCACTTTCCTCACCATCAGAAAATAATTCACTAGTTATTTGCTCGTGGGTAAGTGATTGCGTGGTGCGTGCCCGGGAAACGTTCGGCTTGTGCGCTCTACATGGTGGCTGCTGGGTAATTGATGCCTCCCACGGCGATGGAAGAGTGATGCTGGATTTTTTTACAAAAGGGCGGCTGTTTACTATATCCCCTGGGCAGTGTATGGGGGTCCCCTCTACCCCGCAGAGCTGTTCAAATCTTGCGCGGTACTCCAATACATCATATGATGGGAAGTGCAAGTTATAGCAAGTTACTCAACACCTCATATGATGTGTTGCACACTTAAAGGTTAACCACCGTGCTGCGCCGAGTTTATTGATGAAATTCTCCCTGTGCGCATGAAACGAAGTGTTCCCCAAACATTCTTTTTCTTCGTAAAATGATAAATTCCCTTTCCCTGAACATGTCTATGCAAAAATAAATACCAAATTCCACATACTTTGGCTGTGGTGACGTGGACAAGGTGCGCTGGGATGTCATCAGGGCCTGGTCGCTTATGCGTGAATTGCCCAAACACAGTCACGTGGGCCATTCAAAAGCCGGATGTTGCACAAATATATTTTCAATTATTCTGTTCCATGTTTTTCCAATGCAGTTTTATTTTTTTTTCATATATGTTGCATATTTGTGTCCTTTACAACATATATACAGTAGAACGTTCATAATGTTCCATGGAACTGTGATACATATAATTACTGTCAGTAATGTGTCCACAATAAATGTTTATTGTTGCAATATTACTTGTTAAAAATTCACTAAAATTACAATATGTACAGTTTCACACACTATTTACACAGTAACACACTGTATTACACACTCAGTACTTCGGAAGTGAGTAATATTCAACGAAGTAGTCCATGGTGCACAGCGCGACTTCGCTCTCGTTGCACCAGGTACAGATAAATTTTCGCTTCCTGTTTCTCATTCTGTGTGCTTACAAATAACACACTCACGTACCTGCTTGGCTTTAGTACTTGTAGGTTGTATGCAGCCAAGCTTGTAAAGCATAAGGTAGTATTGAAAAGATTATTGGAAAAGATCGCTTTGTATAGTCCCACACAGAGATTCAGCTTGCCTCAAAGAGTGTCCGTCAGTCAAAAAGAGATTCAGCTAGCCACAAAGAATGTCCGTCAGTCAGGAAGAGATTCAGGTATTCTTGAAAATATCTATGGAAAACACCACCATGGAAGCCGCTAACACTGTTCATCTATGCTACTTGTATCAGATGCATCATCACTGAACGCAGAAAATGATTCATCTATGTATCGTCTAAATAAATTAGAGATAGCAAGGGTGACACTTAGAGCTACAACTGGATACGCTCGCTGTATCGTCCTCATAGGTGCTGTATCACTTGCATCCGACATTTGTGTTAGGTCCTTATTGCGCCTAGGTTCACCAATATTATGACTTATGTTCTTCAAACAATAAGGTTTGAATTTCACCGACAGAGCGTTATCTTTCAACACCGCATCGGACAGGTGTTTGGGAGCCAGAGGCTCATGTGCCACCCATGGTTGCTCACTCAGAACTAACCCAGCCAGCAGCCTAGGGCATTCTGGGAATTTTTTCCAAGATGGCTACCTCTCACTAGAGGTCCTAAGAGTTCATTTCGTACAGAGCCAACCTCTCACAAATTTAGAGTGGGTACGAAAAAATCAGAGTTTTCTTGGTTGGCGCCCTTCTCGGGCCTGTTGTCTCAACTTCAAGTTGAGGAGCAAGTGACGGCCGCTTGCCGAGTAAGTCCCTCTTCTTCTTTATCTTTGGTTAGGTAGCTCTGGTTAGCCGAAGGGGCTCTCCACAGAAAACCAGCATTGAATGTAATGAAACCGCATTTTCTGGGTGAGACCCGGAGGTTTCCCGGCATCCCTCCCTCCCTCCGATCAGTGTTTTTTTCGCATTTTTGATACTAAGCCTCTGAACTGAGGAGAGTTGCCGGCATGGAGGTCTGGGTTTCCCCCATCTCCCTCCCGGGGAGGGGGGTTGTGCAGACGGATGTTCGGCGGTTGTGGTGACGTCATACTGTCTCCACACGATTATCTGGACTATATGGGAAGGACCCCAACAGGATAATCACATGTTCCAGATAATGGTACTTTTTCACCTCCGAGTCCAAAAGTAACCATTTCCAACTATTTGTATACTACAAACAACATAATTTGAATTGCCTTGCCACATATAATTATTAACACTTTGTTGCTCCATGCAGAAGGCTCTTCAACTCTTCCCTCGTTCACCGCGCATTTCGGGTGACCGAGCGGTGACACTGAAATGTTTATACTCTTTTCGGTCTGCTGACTTTAATTTTCCATGTATGTATTTAATTTTGGTATCAATTTATTTGCAAGAGAATGCTCTAGAGGAATATATATATATATATATATATATATATATATATATATATATATATATATATATATATATATATATATATATATATATATATATATATATATATATATATATATAATCACCAAAGCCGACGTGAGACCTGCACCAAATAAAGTATGGCGATCGTTAGCTGTGAGCACCAAACAGCCATGAAATGTTTATGCTCTTTTCAGGTTTGTCAACCCCAGAATTGTTCTACGTCGTTAATTTTGGTATCACTGTGACCGCAATAAAATTCCGTACGCAGACATATGAATATAAAGTACAAAACATGGGCGTGCCCCACCCACAAGACCATAGAAAGTTGCCTAAGGGTTACCCACTACCGCACGCCCAACTCCACATTGGCTACACCCCTACTGAGAAGTTTATACTCTTTTCTTGTTTTTGACCGTAATTTTCGATGTACGTGTTTCATTTTGGTATCAATGTGTTCTCAATGAAATGTTTTAGAGGAGCATACGTATAACATGTCACCAAAGCTAACGTGATGCTGGCACTAAATAAAAAACTAAGTCATTTGTTAGCCATGCACGCCAAACAGTGCAAATATGTTTCTACTCTTTTCAGGTTTATCATGTCCAAACTTGTTCGACATTGTTCTTTTTTTATATCACTGTGATCGCAATAAAATTTCCTACACAGACATATGCATATACTGTAAATTAGACAACATGGGGGCGCATAATCCGCAACAACCCCTAATGTCGCCGAAGCGTTACCCGCTAGAGCACTCTCATTGCCACACCTGCTACACCCAATACACCAGACAAACACATACAGTTTGCTAACAGAAGTTTTTGTGCAACATTGTTCATTGTGGTATCAAATGATTCGCAATAAAATGCTCTAAATAGAAAGACAAATATAAGCAATAACAACTGCAATATATATAAGCAATACCAATAACAAAGTATAAAGACTAAAGTCAGCAAAGTTACCCGTGAGCGTGCAAAATCAGTAAAATGTATATACAGTACTCGTTTCAGTTTTCTTACCTTATTTCTCGTGCTACATCGTTCGTTTTGGTATCATTTGAAATTTTAACAAATATTTTAACTTTTGGACACTTTTTAACGCTCATCGCCACAAAATTATTTATATCTTAACAGTGTTCTGACATCAATTTTCATGTTACGTCTTTCATTTTGGTATCAAACTGTGCACAATCTAAAGGTGCTCATTTTGAAACCACCTAGAAGTTGCTCGGATGAAACTTTAATTTTTTACAAACATTTTAATGGATGACTCGCGCGATTGTCATCGGCTCACATTAAGTAGAAAAACTTATGCCGCACATAAGCATCATCGGAGAGAGAAAGTGTTAAATATTCAACTAGAAACCTCAACTTGCCTTGTTGTTCCTCTTCTTGACTGATGCCACACATCTTCAAGTTAAGAATTCTTGACAATTTACGTAACCTACACTAACACAACACTAAAATTAACACTTAAAATTACTCTACATTTCATTATGCAAAGTTAGTTTTGACTGCCAGCTGCTGAAGCTTGACTGGTTGAAGGCACTTATGTTGCCTATGATGCATCACTGGTTGAAGGCGCTTGGCTTGCTTGTGATGCCTCACTGGTTGAAGGCGCTTGGCTTGCCTGTGACGCCTCACTGGTTGAAGGCGCTTGGCTTGATTTTCGTACCATTATAAGAATCAAGTGTAGCTTGCCTTCTGTGTTCATTGGCCAGTTGTATGATCAGCTCTTTGGTTTGTCTCAGGTACTGATATATGTTTCCAACTTCTGGATGAGTACAATTGGATGAAAAATTTATTAATCCGTCAACAGAGGTCATGAGTAAACTGTGTTTCATGGTCATTGGTGTTGGTTCTTCACTGCCTTCTTCATCCTCTTCATCTTCGTCGACCTCACCAGTAACAGACTGGAGAATCTCGTCTTCACTCATCACACCATATCCTGGGTCATTGGCATCTTTTTCAAGCCAATCAACCACATCCTGTCTTTCTAAGTTTTCACAGGCATTTCTGAACATTCCATTCCTTGGATTTCATCTGTAAATCCTTCAAAATCCATTTCTTCATCATCCTCATTTCTGACCGTAGACGTGAGGAGTTTTTTCCAGGAATTCTTCAAAGTCGATTCCTTTACGTCACTCCACACCTTGGCCCAGTTATAGATGGCTTCCTTGATTGTATAGTTAATCAAATTCTCAAGTTTTTTTTAGCCCTGTTATCCACACCGAGTTCAACACCTTCCGGAAGAGACAAAACCACCAAAATTTTGTTGGGCATCTTTTTGGTGTACAACCTCTTCGTGGCACAGATAACTCCCTGATCTATGGGCTGGATGAGAGAAGTTGTATTAGGAGGAAGTGCCATACACGTTATCTTGCCATCATGTAAGGGTAACATGTCAATTTTGGGGTGGGCAGGTGCATTATCAAGCAACAGCAAAGCCCGAACTTCACTTGGCCTTACTTTGAGTTTCTTAACTTGATAGTCACGAATTTCCCGGCAGAACACATCATGAAACCATGAAAGAAAGATTTCCTGTGTAAACCATGCATTCTTTGAGTTATAATATTTCACTGGCAGTCTGTCCATGCAATGTTGCAAGGCTCTTGGTTTCTTTGATTTGCCAACAATTGCACACGTGATTCTGTCTGTGCCGTCGGCATTCGCACACATCATAGCCGACAACATGTCCTTGTTAACCTTACGGCCTGGCACACAACCATCACTCCTCATAGCTGGAGTTTTTTCTGGTAAACTCCTCCAATACAGCCCAGTTTCATCTGCATTATAAATTTGATAAGAATATAAATTATTTGCCAAAATGTATGTTCGTAATTAAAACTTTTGCACACCGATGTCACTTGAGAGCGGCGTCAATTTTTTTCTTGAATCTGCGTAAATGTCTCGCTCAAGCATCATGAGAAAATGTATCTATAAAATCCATTTTTTTTATCCGATCGACTTGGGGATAGTTTCAAAGTGCGCGCCATGAAATTCTCGTTCTCTCCAATAGGCGATGACATGGCGTGGCCGACTCTCTTTCAAGGGGTACTATCCCCCAAAAATCGCTGTTTGGCGCTCACAGCTAGTGATTGACGTAGTTTTTTATTTGGTGCCGGTCTAATGCAGCCTTGTGTGACTTTTTTTACTTATGGTCTTCTAGAACATTCTATTGCGAACACAAAATGAAATACAAAAATTAAAAAAAAAAGAAATACGTACAAAAATGTATAAATAACAAAAATGAAATACGTACATCGAAAATTAAGGTCAGAACAGTGAAAAGATTATACACGTTTCAATAGGGGTCTCGCCAATGTGCCGTCGGGTGTGCGGTAACGGGTAACAATTTGGCCAATTCCCACACTCTTGCAGTTGGGCCGCGATCATGATTCTACATTTATATGCATATGTCCACATAGGGAATTATATTGCGATCTCAGTGATACCAAATTTAACCCTGTAGGACAAGTGTGGAGTTGACAACCCTGAAAAGCATAGAAACATTTCGTCGCTGTTTGGGGCTCACGGCTATTGATCGATGTAGTTCTTTATTTGGTGCTGGTCTAATTCATGCTTTGGTGACATTTTATACGTATGTTCTTCTAGAACATTCTGTTGTGAACACATTACTACAAAAATGAAATCCGTATATCGAAAATTAAGGTCAGGACAGTGAAAAAGAGTATACACTTTTCAGTGTTGCCGCTCGATTGCCCCAAACACCGCACGCACATGGGGCAAGGTTTTTTTTTTTTTGTGGAGAGCGCGAAGATGTTAATTTATGTTTAAATGATTCTACACTGCTTGTATCTGCACTCAATTTTTCACCGACAAATATACATATTTACAAATATATATATATTTGTATAACTGAAAACTCACACCCCAGAAGTCGCTGATTAAGCACAGTTTCAGTTGTATCTAGTCCTGGGGACCATTCAGGCTTGTTTGCATATATTTGTATAATATATATATATTTGTCTGTCTTTTTGACAATGGAGACAACCTGTGTAACTACATTAAAACTATCCCAAACAATATTACTAGCTTTCTTGTTTGGAATATTGTTTGGTCCTCATATCACCTTTCAAGAAAGATGAGAATACAGAACTGAAAAGTGTACAGAGAATCTTTGCTGAATGCATAAAATCAGTAAAACATTTAAAGTACAGTACTAGGACTGACTAAAGCACTTAACCACTTAACTACGCCAACCAAGTATTCTCAATCGGTGGCAAACCGCACCAACCGAGTATTCGTGATCGGCGGGAAACTGTGCCAACCGAGAAAACTCTTTTTGATTTTTCGGTACCAATTCTAAATGTGTATGAGGTTGTTGTGTACGAATGGATTCTTAGAACTTCCAGTGAGAGGCAGCCATCTTGGAAAAATTCCCAGAATGCCCTAGGGCTGCTGGCTGGGTTAGTACTGAATGAGCAACCATGGGTGGCGCACACGCCTCTGGCTCTCAACACCTGTCTGGTGGTGTTGAAAGATAATGCTCTGTCGGTGAAATTCAAACCTTATTGTTTGAAGAACATAAGGGTCATAATATTGGTGAAGCTAGGCGCAATAAGGACCTAGCACAAAGGTCGGATGCAAGTGATACAGCACCTATGAGGACGATACAACGAGTGTGTCCAGTTGTAGCTCTGAACGTCAGTGTCACCCTTGCAATCCTATGCTATCTACAATTTATTTAGATGATACATAGATGAATCATTTTCTGTGTTCAGTAATGATGCATCTGATACAAATAGCATAGATGAACAGTGTTAGCGGCTTCCATGGTGGTGTTTTCCATAGATATTTTCAAGAATACCTGAATCTCTTCCGAACTGATGGACACACTTTGAGGCTAGCTGAATCTCTTTCTGACTGACANCAAAAAAAAAAAATTCTTCCTAACCTGTTAACACTATTGCTCGCTTTGGACACTGATCACATCCATTTTTTTTTCTCTTGAGTCCTAGCCGTGGACAGGACTCACGTCCACTACAAAAATATTTGTATAAAATTCATTTTTTATCCGATCGACCTCGGGATAGTTTCAAAGTAAGCGCCTTTAGAATGTGCACAATTTGATACCAAAATGAAAGGTGTAATACGAAACTTGATGTCAGAACACTTGAAAGATTATAAATACATTTTTGGGCCTAAATTTTAAATTTTAAAATATTTGTTAAAATTCTATTATTATGGGACTAGTTTTAAAATCACGCCTTTATATTGCGAACAATTTGATACCAAACGAGCGATGTAACGTGAAAATTTATATTATCAAACTGAACGAGTATACACATTAGGTTGTGTGCAAATTGGTGCTCGTTCACGGGTAACTTTAGGCTTTGCTGCGGGGAGTCTCGCCAGGCTTTTGGACATTATATGCATATACATCTGCAGAGAATTTATTTGCGAACACAATGATATCAAAACAAACGATGTAGCACAAGAATTAACCCTTAACCCTCAAACCGCTAGGGGCCTAAATGGAATTCACACCTACAGGCACAATAAAAAAAGAAAAAAATCCAAAAAATTCTTTCGTCTTATAGAAGTGTTCATTTTTGTTCCCTGATCACGGAAAAAATAATAAAAAATCGTAGGTGGCATATTTTAGCCGCAATAGGGTAGGGAAGTGTGGCAAAAAAGGGGCGTTGGCAGAGCCTTCGCCAGACGAGGTCTACTCCGCTCAAGCTGTCAGGCGGCAATTGCCACAATTATTGCCTAATTATTTCAATGTCTCTGATTTTTTCTTAGTTTTTTGCAGTAATATTATTCCATACACTGAATTGTGGTATATTTATACAGTGTATTATAAAATGTGTGAACCATCACTGTACTCAAAATTATGGTGTGCATATTAGTGATTCAATTATTATGTTCATAAAACAATAAACAAATAGTTTTGCTGTTGTTACACTATATACACAGGTTATATATAAGTATCTGCATGTTTTGTTCACCATAACGAACTACTAAGTTGGTCTTGTGAGTCAAAAAGCAACGAGGAGGAACCGCCAAACACCAGCGAACCACTCACTGCCACTCCCTCCCTCAACACCACCTCACTCACCCTCATTCACCTCCCACAATACTGTTTTTGCATTTATTCACTATACACAGACGTTATATATACGTATTTACATGTTTTGTTCACCATAACTATACATCTAAGCTTGTATGGTGAGTAAAGGCACAAAGACGTAGCTACTCACACAGTCAGCTGATCGGCGGCCACCCTCAAGGCCAGATGCACTAATATTTCTCCTCCAACAATATTGTTTGTGGTGTTATTATGCTATATACACCCATTATATATAAGTATCTACCTGTTTTATTCACCATACTTGTACAAATAAGCTGGTATGGTGCCCAAAGACCATAGTGACCATCAGTAAACAACATCCCAAGTCGTGCAGACGACGCTCCTCCCTCACCAAAATGGCGGCTCCCAACCTACTCCTCTCGCTGTTATCACACACTATACACACGTTATATATAAGTATCTACATTTGTGTTCACCATAGCGAACCACTAAGCTGGTATGGTGAGTGCAGTCAATAAATGGTGGCCACACACAGTCAGAAGACGACGCCACAACCCTCCCTCCACAGCCTTACTCCTCCTTCCATGGAGCACAGCGCTAAAAATCACCACAATCACGCTATTATCAGAATCCTGGTCAGTTTTATCACAGGGGGCTTCAGTAATACTATCACTGCTAAATAATAGCAGTATAATTTATATTATGGCATTTGTAGGCGATGCTGTGGTCACAAGCTGAACAGCAGTGCTGTGAGCTCGTGCTGCGTGTGCGCCAGCCTTGGTGGCTTGCTCAATACTGACGCTGTAACACCCAAGAATGTTGGCCTGGATTTTTTTCTAGGTGGCATCTGGCAACTATCGGTCGTGGCTGTACTATAGTTGCCCCTATCCCAGGCGGGGCGTTTAAATTATAGCGCAAGACACGAAATCGTGTATAAATGATATGCGCGGTTTCGGTTTTGTCACTGATATCATTTATATATGATATGCGCGGTTTGAGGGTTAAACAGCATAAATCATACATACTGTCTCCACTCGATCATCCGGACTATATGGGAAGGACCCCCAAACGGATTATCACGTTTTTCGGATAATGGTACTTTTTCACCTACGAGTCCAAAAGTGACCATTTCCAACAATTTTTATACTACAAACAACATAATTTGAATTGCCTTGCCACATATAATTATTAGATATTCAACTAGAAACCTCAACTTACCTTGTTGGTGTTCGTCTTCTTGATTGATGCCACACATCTTGAAGTTAAGAATTGTTAACAATTTACGTAACCTATACTAACACAACACTAAAATTAACACTTAAAATTACTGTACAGTTCATTAAGCAAAGTTAGTTTTGACTGCCAGCTGCTGAAGCCTCACTGGTTGAAGGTGCGTGGCTTGCCTGTGGCGCCTCACTTGTTGAAGGCATTTGGCTGCCTGTGACGCCTCACTGGTTGAACAACACGTAACTTGTCTTTAATTGCCAGGACAACCTTCTTCCTCTTAACACCTCCAGAATGATTGATGCTGATACCAGACATAGTCTTGGCCAAAAATGTTTAAAGTTACTATGAAAATAAAAAAGATATTTCAAAAAATATTTCACTAATGGCGCAGCACTGTGACGCCTCACTCGTTGAGGTGTATAACAGTAACTTGTCTTTAATTGTTAGGACAACTTTCTTCCTCTTAACACCTACAGAACGATTGATGCTCCTACCAGACATAGTCTTGGCCAAAAATGTTCAAAGTTACTATGAAAATAAAAAAGTTATTTAAAAAAATATTTCACTAATGGCGCAGCACTGTGTATAACACGAGGGATGGACGCACATGGGTTGACCAGTGTTGGACGGGTCCACTTGGCGTGGGGCAGCTATACCACCTTACGTAGGCTGCCAGGAGAATATTTTTTAAGGAAACTTCAGCCTGTGCACATTGCTTTTAGAAAACTTATTTATTTGTTATTACATAATTACTAGTACTTATTTCATTTGTTTTTGTTCTAAAATTAATGGTAATTCCTGTACACAGGTGGTCCCTCCCGACGCTCTCCTCCCACCATCCCGACACCACCCACCCACCCCCCCCCTCCTACACCATGCGCCTCGAGTCACGGGCAGACGGGATTAATACCGTATGGCCCGCCTCATGTTTTCATATACCTATATCCGTCCAAACTCTCGTTAATCCGGTTCCTGTGGCTATTTTGGCCGGATATTGTGATAACTTTATCCGATTGCGATTTTGGCCGTATTAAGGCGTTTTTCGGATGTTCGAATCCCGGATAATCGCGGGGTTACAGTATATGATTTGAGTAACTCAAAAAATGGCGCAAATCATAAATATATGATTTGCATATTTAAAATAGTTTAAATAGTCCTACACATACATAGAGCTCACATCTGCTTCCCCAGACCACCAGTAACCATCCTCCATCTTGAAAAAAAATCGTAAGTCCCTCACTTTCCTTCTAGGGCCTTTGTAAGAAAAGGATGACCATTGCTTGGCAACATCACCATCCAGTATCTGAATGTTTAGGACAGCCATAGAGGAGACACTAAACTTTTAGCAACAGCAAATGAGTGATTACCATGTATATATGTGAGGCAAAATGTGTGCTATATGCAATTTTAAGATTTAGGCTTAAAATATATTTATACATGTATTATTATGAATAAGTATGTGGGTGTCTTTATATCTTTACTTGTATATCCATACATACTTATATTTTCAAAGTTTTACATAATAGACAGTAACTTTGACACACAAATACAACCTGTTAACATGAAAAGACTAAATTAATAAATTGAGAAACAATGAAAATAAATCAACAATGTTATTCCTATTTGGCACCTCAACTAAAAATATGCAACTTCTCCAGGCCACTACAGCTAAATCACAAGAGCTAGAGACCTTTTATTTGTATTTTTGTGCTTCCTGAAGGCTAGTTAACAATGTCATAAGAAAAAAAAAAATTTCAGAACAATTTTTTTCTTGAGCGCCCTAGGGATGTTTGCTATTTAACAGTTAGCGGTTTAAGGGTTAAGGAGAGAAAACTGAAACGAGTATACACATTTAGGCATCGCCGCACGTTAGCCTGCACCATTAGCCCCATGACGTCAAATTCTACAGTACGCGTGTGGTGCGGGCGATAGTGTTAAGTTGTGTTCCCTGACCACGAGAAAAAAAAAATTCAGTTGTACTTACCGACGACGTAATTGAGCCGACAATATGAGCGATGACGTCACACCCTGCATGATCGCTCATGCACGGTGCATCCCAGAGGCGTCGTGCTCGTTCTTCAAGCAGCCACAGTTGCCACGAATTTATTTTCGAGTCATTATTTACAGTGTCTAGGCATATTTTATTACCAATATTAGTCACTAATTGTGTTGCACATAATGTTACATTATGGTCATTGTCAATAAATGTTGCATACATCGAGTATATACATGCGCACACAAATGTTTTCTATTACACCATTATATTATGTAATCACAATGTTCATTATTATATTTACACACAAGCATGCACTATGTACAGGTTTTTGCACTATTATTGAACATTTAGAAGTCTTGGAGAGAGTGGTAGTCATTGAAGCAGTCGACAGCACACAGTGGAACTGCACACGCTTCACACCATGTTTGCACCATTTTACGTTTCTGATCTCTCCTTTTTGTTGTTTTACAAATTAAACAATCACGTTGGCCTATTACATGCTTTCCAGCTGGTGGCAAATGTTTGTCTGTGTGCTTGAAAGGCCTCCATGTGAGGGAGCCTGGGTTTTGCAGCATGCTGCAACACTGGGTTCATGATGGGTCTTTGTATGCCAGGGACATCTTTGCCAAACTTTGCTAATAACTGTGTCGCAAGTGTAAAAGCAAATGCACGGAAACTAGGTTTACGTCCAGTTTTCACCAGATACATATTATAGCAGTTCAGCATACTCATGTCAATAAGATGGAAAAACACTTTTTTCGTCCATTTCAATGTTTTCCGCACACACTCGATAGTGCCAATCATCATGTCAGCTTTATCAATCAAACACATGTTAATATTATAGTCAAGAACACAATCTGGCTTAACCCTTCAATTGCGCATCGCATCATATGATGCTTTGACCGACTTGCAGTAAATTGCACATAGCATCATATGATGCGTTGGAGTACTACGCAAAATTTAAACGGCCCGCGGATACACGGGGTTCACCACACCTTCATCAGGGCTCTTGTAAACAGACGCCATTTTTAAAAAAAATCGTGGGCCAAACTCCTGGGTGTTAGGGGCCTCAGTATCGAGTAAGCTACCAAGCCTGACGCACGCAGCATGAGCTCACAGCACTGCTGTTCAGCTTGTGACCACAGCATCGCCTAAAAATGCCATAATATACTTGTTCATGCTATTATGTAGCGATAATATTATTACAGAAGACCCCTGACTGTGATAAAACTGACCAGGGGTCTGATAATAAGAGGATTGTGGTGATATTTAGTGCTGTGCTCCATGGAGGGAGGAGTAATGCTGTGGGAGGGAGGGTGGTGGCGTTGTTATCTGACTGTGTGTGGCCACCTTTTATTGACTGCATTCACCATACCAGCTTAGTGGTTCGCTATGGTGAACACAAATGTAGATACTTATATATAACTTGTGTATAGAGGGTATAAACAGCAAGAGTAGGAGGTTGGGAGCCGCCATTTTGGTGAGAGAGGAGCGTCGTCTGCAGGAATTATCGTGTTGTTTACTGGTGACCACGATGGTCTTTGGGAACCATACCAGTTTACTTGTACAAGTATGGTGAATAGAACCGGTAGATATTTATATATAATGTGTGTATATAGCGTAATAACACCACAAGCAGTATTGTTGGAGGAGAAATATTAGTGCGTCTGGCCTTGAGGGCGGCAGCCATCAGCTGACTGTGAGGTCCTACGTCTTTGTGCCTTTACTCACCATACAAGCTTAGATGTACAGTTATGGTGAACAAAACATGTAAATACTTATATATAAGGTCTGTATATAAAAGCAAAGACAGTATGGTGAGTGGAAAATGGTGGCAAGTCAGGTGAGGTGAGGGAGGGAGTGGCAGCCAGTGGCGGGCTGCCACTGCCTGCCACTGCCACTCAGCATACCAACTTAGTGGTTCGTTATGGTGAACACGAATGTAGATACTTATATATAGCGTCTGTATATAGTGAATAAAAGCAAAAACTGTATTGTGGGAGGAGAATGTGGGTGAGTCAGATGACTTGAGGGAGGGCGTGAGTGGCTGGCTGGTACACGGCGGTCACTCCTCGTTACTTTTTGACTCATAATAGCAACTTAGTGGTTCGTTATGGTGAACAAAACATGCAGATACTTATATATAACCTGTGTATATAGTGTAACAACGACAAAGTATTTGTTCACTGTTTGATGAACATAATTGAATCAACAATAAGCACACCATATTTTTTAGTACAGCGATGATTCACTCATTTCATTATATAAATATATCACAATACACACTATTGAATAATATTACAGCAAAAAAGTACGAAAAATCAATCAGAGACATTGAAATAATTAGGCAATTATCTCTTTGTGGCAACTCCGGCCTGACAGCTGGCGATCAACAGACCGCCTGGGACGCATGCTGAGTGAGCGCCTGTTTTGTGCCAGACTTCCCTGCCCTATAGCGGCCAATATATTCAACTTACGATTTTTTTATTATTTTTCCCGTGATCAGTGAACACACATTAACAGGTTAGGAAGAAAAAATATTTTTTTTTTTTTTGTATGTGCCTGTGGGTGTCAAATGGTATATAGCTATGTGCCATTTAAGGGTTAAATACTGGTTCTTTCATTACACGGTTCACCTTGCCACTGTTCATCATTGTACCATCATGAACGGTTGTTAGCATGTTCACTTCTCTCTTGTCTTTCCACTGAACCGAGAGTATTTAATCACATTTTTGTAGCTGGCACTCACTAACTGCACTTCTTCCGTCAAACATTGGCATTCCCTTCTTCGTGGCTTTACTGTGCCAACCAATCTGGTTCTCTTTTCAATCAAGAGCCTAGCTAGCAATGGACTTGTATAGTAGTTATCTGTGTATAAGATGTGGCCCTTGTTCATTCTTGGTGCCATCAGTGACTTCACCACACTACCCGAGAAACCATGTTCGTCATTACTGGGAATGTCTACATCGTTAGCTGAATACAGAATCATGTTTAACATATATCCTGTTTCACAGTCACAATGAACAAAGAATTTCAATCCAAATCTGTTTCGTTTGGAGGGAATATACTGCTGAATGAAACACGTCCTTTGAAAAGCACAAGGGATTCGTCAATCACCAGCTTTTGTGCTAGTACGTAAAAATCTCTGAACTTTCCAATCACTTCATTCATATAGTGCCTCACTCGCCAAAGTCTATCATCCTCTGTCCGGTCCTCATTACTTGCAAAATACAGACACTGAGGAGTATCTGAAACTGTCTCGGGACACATATTTCCCGAAGAAAGGTGTTGGAATAGTCAGATCTTTGCTCAGTAATGTGATAGCGTGTTTGACACAGTGCTTCATCAACATACATATTGCTAAAAACACATACATTTCACCTACAGTGGTGGTTTTCCAATGTTGCAGTTGTGAAAATTCTGTTATCTTTTTTCCAATGAGATGAGCCTCATGAAGGTTTCGTTGGTGTACAGTATATTCCATGAGCGGCTCATCATAGAATGCTGTAAAATAATCCAATTCACACATATCCTCTCCATTATCAGGGAAAAGCTCTGTAATCCCAATGTCTTTATTGTCAAGGCAGGAATTAGAGGAATAAAACCGGCACCATCACTCCACACTAGTACACCTGGTGTCCTGCGAAACACAACAGGGGCACGCCGGCGAGGAAGCGATGCACACCGTGGACCAGGAGCTAAAGTCCGTCTACGCACAGTTCGGCCGCTACGTGCGCGTGAGGTGGAAGCACATGAACATGAGGTGGCGTGGCTGGGCGAGACGCTGCTGACTCGACAAATTCTCGCCCAGTAACACCACTGGTACTGGCACCAGGTCGGTAACATGATGATTCCACTTCACTAAACCAGAAAAAGAGTCACCTTCCTCTGACTCGTCACCAAAATATCCTCGGACTCTAAATAAGCACAGGAACTGTGTGGTCGTGGGTGAATTGGAGTAGACACTGGGCGAGGTGGCATGGGTGAGCGTATAGGCCTCGCCATGGGAGGTGGCTGTATCTCATTTTCACTGTCCGTGCTACTATCATCGGTCAATTGTGTGTAGTCCTTATCAATGTCAGAGTCATCAAAATCATTTCCTCACCATCAGAAAATAATTC
>WNGS01158791.1:317-38522 GCA_020271785.1 Procambarus virginalis
CCACACTCATAGCACTTCTTACCTTGTGCAGGACAAACATTACCTTGGTGTGGGTAGTCTCCTCCACAATTGTAACATTTATTATTGACAACCTCTGATGTGAGTCGTTGTGACTGCTTGAGTCTTGTTCCATGACTCCAGTTGTGATGTGGTTCTCGGCTCAATTTGCTGTTAGGTTTGGCATGATATCTTCTATGATCACGGTGTCCTCCCTGAACCTTATATACTTCATGACTGTTAGTAACAGTGGCAGAACCGTTGTTGGCACTGCACTCCATGACACGAGCATCACGTGCAGCATCTTCCATTCGACGAGCCATGTCCAGTATCTTGTAAGAGAACTTTCATCATCAACAAGTTCTAGAGCTCTTCGACGGAGACGTGTAGATGTGCATGTTTCAATTATTTGCTGTTTGATTTCTTTGTCAACATCAGCAAACTCACAATGGGCTGCTAAACCCTGCAGACGTGTATGGTATTGATCCACAGTTTCATTAGAGAGTTGTTTCGCCCTCCTGAAATGCATAATTTCCATAGCAGTATTTTGCCTTGGTTTGAAGTGCTCAGTTAATTTGGCTTTGGCAGTGTCATAATCTTTGGCACACCAGTGTCTTTCAGTGTATCAAAGATGTCACAAACTCTATCACCTGCATAATGAAGTAGCAAGGCACGCTTTCTTTCAACACTTTTGATGTCAGAAACTATCAACAAATTTTCAAACCTTTTAAGCCATTTGGTCGACCTCTGTGACAGGTTTGTCTGGTCACAGTCAGGATCAAATGCAGGAAACTGAGGTATATTTGCCATTTTTACTGAATAAATGTAAACTTATCACTTAAAATGTTCCTCAGAATATATAACCCTTACTGCACTGTATATGTTAGTCAAGAATTCACTGTAATTACTTTAATTTTGCAAAGCACACAAGCATTTTAATGCAAAAGTTCACAGTAGTGCACATTACAGCAGCAACTGACTTCTTACCTAGCCCTGTATACATGTGGTGTTACTCCTACTCACTGCAACACAGCAGTTGTCAGCAGTTGGTACAGCAGTTGGCACAGCAGTTGTCAGCAGTTGGCACAGCAGTTGTCAGCAGTTGGTACAGCAGTCAGTTCACAGCGTGAAGAATTTTGTAGCACATAGCATCGTTTCGTAACCAAAACATCAGGTTTTGTACACATCAAAGCGTCGTTTCGTACACAGCGTCGGCACACATGGATCGCAGATTCCTCAGTAAACAGCTTGTCAGCACATAGCTTGCGATGCACACAGCATTGGTTAGCACACAGCATTGGTTAGCATACAGCATTGGTTAACACACAGCATTGGTTAGCATACAGCATCGGGTATAGTGCTCACAGCATGACTTCTCCTTCCTCCCCTGGGGGTGAGACAGCATGCTCCTTCCTTGTGTTTGAAGCTGAACAAATACCTGCGTTCAGAGTTCATCCTCGTCGCCAATGTGGTGTTTGTGTATATCTGAGGAAGTCTTGGTTGTAGGGTTGATGTAAAGCCATTGCTTGGTTACTGACTTTAATACTTATAAACGATTACATGACTAGTAGCTACCAAGCTTGGCAGGGCGTCCTGTACGCTCCTTGGGCCAGATTCACGAAAGCACTTACGCAAGCACTTGCGAACGTGTACATCTTTCCTCAATCTTTAACGGCTTTGGTTACATTTATTGAACAGTTTACAAGCATAAAACTTCCCATTCAACTGTTGTTATTGTTATAAACAGCCTCCTGGTGCTTCGGAGCTCATTAACTGTTTAATAATTGGGAACAAAGCCGCCAATGATTGAGAAAAGATGTACAGGTTCGTAAGTGCTTGCGTAAGTGCTTTCGTGAATCTGGCCCCTTGTTTTTTCTCTCTCTCCCTGGCGTCTCAGCCGCAACACAAACAAACGGGTGGTACCGTTTTCTATGAACATGACAGTCCTCTCCGAGCGCTGGCAGGTGACTGAGAAGACTAGCTCCTGACAGAGGGGCTGCTCCGCAGCAGCAGGAAGACGAACCACCCAGCGGGAGGTGGAAGATGGATTCGTCCTGGATAGGGAAGTCCGTCCTCACACCATGTAGAAAGGAGAGAGAGATGTTGGATGGAAACATTATATGTATGGTTTATTTTGTTTATGTGTTTATAGGCCTAAGAGTACAGTCTGCTCTCTGGTGCTCCTGGGATCCTCATGTTTAAACCACCATTTCTAGGGTTAATGTGTTAGTACAAAACAACAGCATCTGCATATTGTATAAAATGTTAGTAAATGGTGTCGGTTTTTCCGACATGGGCGCCTTATGGAGTTGTTCATTTGATTGTCCATCATCTTGAGGGACAATCAAGTGTGAAATATCCCAAAATTGTGAAAAGCTTTTATTGATAGCGAACGAGTGGCGTTTTGCTAGGCAAAGGGGGCGAGAGGAGGGAAGTAGAGTACCTCTCCCTTGCCTGGTGTTATCTTGAGGTTATCTTGAGATGATTTCGGGGCTTTTTAGTGTCCCCGCGGCCCAGTCCTCGACCAGGCCTCCACCCCCAGGAAGCAGCCCGTGACAGCTGACTAACACCCAGGTACCTATTTTACTGCTAGGTAACAGGGGCATAGGGTGAAAAAAACTCTGCCCATTGTTTCTCGCCGGCGCTTGGGATCGAACCCACGACCACAGGATCACAAGTCCAGTGTGCTGTCCGCTCGGCCGACCGGCTCCCCAATGATAGTGCGTGTGGCTTGTTCGTGCCCACGTCCATAGCCGCGCCACACAGAGAACGCCAAGTGTGGGGCGTCTGTGAGGCGCGCCACACAGAGAACGCCAAGTGTGAGGCGCGCCACACAGAAGACGCCAAGTGTGGGGCGTCTGTGAGGCGCGCCACATTGTGTGTCGAGAAGTGGGATTAATTGTCCGTCATTCTAAAGGACTTACTGCGTGAGGGTGATAATTTTACGCTAGAGCTGTTGATGGTCGTGTCAAGGTGATTGACGAGCTCGCGTAGTGCAGCACCATCATGGTGATTGACCAGCTCCCGTAGTGCAGCACCATCATGGTGATTGACGAGCTCGCGTAGTGCAGCACCATCATGGTGATTGACCAGCTCCCGTAGTGCAGCACCATCATGGTGATTGACCAGCTCCCGTAGTGCAGCACCATCATGGTGATTGACCAGCTCCCGTAGTGCACCACCATCATGGTGATTGACCAGCTCCCGTAGTGCAGCACCATCATGGTGATTGACCAGCTCCCGTAGTGCAGCACCATCATGGTGATTGACCAGCTCCCGTAGTGCAGCACCATCATGGTGATTGACCAGCTCCTGTAGTGCTGCACCATCATGGTGATTGACCAGCTCCCATAGTGCACCACCATCAAGGTGATTGACCAGCTCCCGTAGTGCAGCACCATCATGGTGATTGACCAGCTCCCGTAGTGCACCACCACCATGGTGATTGACCAGCTCCCGTAGTGCAGCACCATCATGGTGATTGACCAGCTCCCGTAGTGCAGCACCATCATGGTGATTGACCAGCTCCCATAGTGCACCACCACCATGGTGATTGACCAGCTCCCGTAGTGCAGCACCATCATGGTGATTGACCAGCTCCCGTAGTGCACCACCACCATGGTGATTGACCAGCTCCCGTAGTGCAGCACCATCATGGTGATTGACCAGCTCCCGTAGTGCAGCACCATCATGGTGATTGACCAGCTCCTGTAGTGCAGCACCATCATGGTGATTGACCAGCTCCCGTAGTGCACCACCATCATGGTGATTGACCAGCTCCCGTAGTGCACCACCACCATGGTGATTGACCAGCTCCCGTAGTGCACCACCATCATGGTGATTGACCAGCTCCCGTAGTGCAGCACCATCATGGTGATTGACCAGCTCCCGTAGTGCACCACCATCATGGTGATTGACCAGCTCCCGTAGTGCACCACCATCATGGTGATTGACCAGCTCCCGTAGTGCACCACCACCATGGTGATTGACCAGCTCCCGTAGTGCTGCACCATCATGGTGATTGACCAGCTCCCGTAGTGCACCACCATCATGGTGATTGACCAGCTCCCGTAGTGCACCACCATCATGGTGATTGACCAGCTCCCGTAGTGCACCACCATCATGGTGATTGACCAGCTCCCGTAGTGCACCACCATCATGGTGATTGACCAGCTCCCGTAGTGCACCACCATCATGGTGATTGACCAGCTCCCGTAGTGCACCACCATCATGGTGATTGACCAGCTCCCGTAGTGCACCACCATCATGGTGATTGACCAGCTCCGTAGTGCACCACCATCATGGTGATTGACCAGCTCCCGTAGTGCACCACCATCATGGTGATTGACCAGCTCCCGTAGTGCACCACCATCATGGTGATTGACCAGCTCCCGTAGTGCACCACCATCATGGTGATTGACCAGCTCCCGTAGTGCACCACCATCATGGTGATTGACCAGCTCCCGTAGTGCACCACCATCATGGTGATTGACCAGCTCCCGTAGTGCTGCACCATCATGGTGATTGACCAGCTCCCGTAGTGCTGCACCATCATGGTGATTGACCAGCTCCCGTAGTGCAGCACCATCATGGTGATTGACCAGCTCCCGTAGTGCACCACCATCATGGTGATTGACCAGCTCCCGTAGTGCACCACCATCATGGTGATTGACCAGCTCCCGTAGTGCACCACCATCATGGTGATTGACCAGCTCGCGTAGTGCAGCACCATCATGGTGATTGACCAGCTCCTGTAGTGCAGCACCATCATGGTGATTGACCAGCTCCCGTAGTGCACCACCACCATGGTGATTGACCAGCTCCCGTAGTGCACCACCACCATGGTGATTGACCAGCTCCCGTAGTGCACCACCACCATGGTGATTGACCAGCTCCCGTAGTGCACCACCACCATGGTGATTGACCAGCTCCCGTAGTGCAGCACCATCATGGTGATTGACCAGCTCCCGTAGTGCTGCACCATCATGGTGATTGACCAGCTCCCGTAGTGCACCACCATCATGGTGATTGACCAGCTCCCGTAGTGCACCACCATCATGGTGATTGACCAGCTCCCCTAGTGCACCACCATCATGGTGATTGACCAGCTCCCGTAGTGCACCACCATCATGGTGATTGACCAGCTTGTGTAGTGCACCACCATCATGGTGATTGACCAGCTCCCGTAGTGCTGCACCATCATGGTGATTGACCAGCTCCCGTAGTGCTGCACCATCATGGTGATTGACCAGCTCCCGTAGTGCTGCACCATCATGGTGATTGACCAGCTCCCGTAGTGCACCACCATCATGGTGATTGACCAGCTCCCGTAGTGCACCACCATCATGGTGATTGACCAGCTCCCGTAGTGCACCACCATCATGGTGATTGACCAGCTCCCGTAGTGCACCACCACCATGGTGATTGACCAGCTCCCGTAGTGCACCACCATCATGGTGATTGACCAGCTCCCGTAGTGCACCACCATCATGGTGATTGACCAGCTCCCGTAGTGCTGCACCATCATGGTGATTGACCAGCTCCCGTAGTGCTGCACCATCATGGTGATTGACCAGCTCCCGTAGTGCACCACCATCATGGTGATTGACCAGCTCCCGTAGTGCAGCACCATCATGGTGATTGACCAGCTCCCGTAGTGCTGCACCATCATGGTGATTGACCAGCTCCCGTAGTGCACCACCACCATGGTGATTGACCAGCTCCCGTAGTGCACCACCATCATGGTGATTGACCAGCTCCCGTAGTGCAGCACCATCATGGTGATTGACCAGCTCCCGTAGTGCACCACCATGGTGATTGACCAGCTCCCGTAGTGCTGCACCATCATGGTGATTGACCAGCTCCCGTAGTGCTGCACCATCATGGTGATTGACCAGCTCCCGTAGTGCTGCACCATCATGGTGATTGACCAGCTCCCGTAGTGCTGCACCATCATGGTGATTGACCAGCTCCCGTAGTGCAGCACCATCATGGTGATTGACCAGCTCCCGTAGTGCAGCACCATCATGGTGATTGACCAGCTCCCGTAGTGCAGCACCATCATGGTGATTGACCAGCTCCCGTAGTGCTGCACCATCATGGTGATTGACCAGCTCCCGTAGTGCACCACCATCATGGTGATTGACCAGCTCCCGTAGTGCACCACCATCATGGTGATTGACCAGCTCCCGTAGTGCACCACCATCATGGTGATTGACCAGCACCCGTAGTGCAGCACCATCATGGTGATTGACCAGCTCCCATAGTGCCACACTATACTCCAGGATTTATCACCTGACATCTGGGAAAGCTGGAGGTTGAACTCATACCACCTTTGCGGTGAAGGATACAATGCTGGGGTTCCCACGCGTAAAATCCACAGTCTACCTGTCACCTGGATCATCAGCGACAGTAGAGAATGAGCGTGAATGGTGTGATAGAATATAAGTACAAGACTCGGGTTATTGTGTTGTGCACATATTAATATTGGTGATCAGTAGTCACACAAACTCGGTATCCATCAGAGTATATCTAGCAACCAGCTTTCTCTGTCTTGGGAGCCAAGGAGATTATAGAGGTGTTAAACTGTCAGGACTGAGAGTGACAGCTCTTAACTTTTCAGTGTCGAGTTGACTCGTGGAGTGACAGGTCACGTGTGTGTGAACAATAGTGTTGTTATAACACATTTGAGATAGAGTGTTTAACATCTGGTTCAGGAAGTATTGAGAGAGATTAATTACTACGGTGCTCTTGGTCACAGGTGAGTAAGGTAATTATATTAATGTCATTAATATTATTGTGTTGTGGTGTGGTGTCGAGTGACACCTTGTTTTTGCTCCGTCTGTCTGATTAAACGATTATTATAATTATTGTAATTATTGAAGTGTTAATTATAATTGCTTGTTGACTGTCTGTGAGCCAGTGTAAATTAATGTAACTAATTGATTGTCAACTATCTAAGTGACAGTGTGGTAATGTAGGGTTGTTAGTGGATTATCTTTGACTGGTTAACTGTCTGAGTGACAGTTTGAATCACCGAAATTAATTATCTTTAATTGTTGACTCTCTGAGTGACAGAGAGTGATAACGTAAATTAATTGAGTGTTAATTAATTAATTAATTGTGATTTAATGTTTTGGTGACATTGTGTGTTTGTATCCATGCACTTGTGTGTAAGTGTGTTGTGTTGGTGAAGTGTTGTGTTGGTGATGTGTTGTGTTGGTGAAGTGTTGTGTTGGTGAAGTGTTGTGTTGGTGATGTGTTGTGTTGGTGAAGTGTTGTGTTAGTGAAGTGTTGTGTTAGTGATGTGTTGTGTTAGTGATGTGTTGTGTGTTGTGATGTGTTGTGTGGTGATGTGTTGTGTTAGTGAATGTTGTGTTGGTGATGTGTTGTGTTGGTGAAGTGTTGTGTTAGTGAAGTNCACGACCTAACAAATTCACAAAGACCGGAATGTTGTAGCATAAATATTATGATAGATATAGTGAGGAGACATTCACATATGGAACTAATAGAACAAGAACCCGGCAATGTGATGTTATAGTGGCCAGAATACGCCTGGGATATAGACGTACTGGCAGCTTTCTCAAAACCCAAATGTCGAGTACACAATGTGTCAACTTTGTGAAAGAGAAACATGCACTCTCTTGAACATTATATTGTAGAATATCCCATATTGGCTGACTTTTCGCCCTCCTGGGCTAAGGTATGCTGAACTGTGTAATTACTATATGAGTACTGGAACACTTGATGGTATATTTGGACTTGTATCCAAGATTAACCAAGTAATAGATTATTATACAATGTATATGATGTAACTATATAACTGAGCTTGCAAAAGCACCTTAATCACCTTCAGTGATTAAGTGCTTAATTGCACACTAGTTTCTTTATCAGCTATCTCACCCTGTCAGAGTAAATGAGACAATGTCTGTGAATGCATGTGTGTGAATATATGTTATGTGTGTGTGTATGTATATGTATGGGTATAAAGTATATATGGACGCTGATCAGAATTACATTTCACCTTTGTAAATGTGCATTAATGACACTATGTAAAGACACATCAAACACTTTATGTAAGGCATTCGTAAATCTGTGTATCTATGTATTTATGTATATAGGTTAGCTTAGCATTTTAAAAGCACCGACTCACCTTCAGTGGTTGATTGTTCAATAAACCCTTGAAATATATGTTAACACATCTCTAACCCTGTCCATGGAGGACAGAAGAAAATGTATATATGCTGGTTAGCATTGTAAATGTGTGGCCACGTCTGTGGTAGAAAAAAATCTCTCGTGTCAATTACATTTACAAAACCCTGTTCTTAAATGCAAATCCTGCTCTGAAACTCTCCCTGGACAGATGTAATAGGACCCATTATCACCACACCAGAAACAAATATCTCTTTGATATCCCAGAGTTAAACTTAATCTGTGTAAACACTCTATGCAAATAAAGGGACCCAGTCTATGGAACTCATTCCCTATGAATTGTAAAGCTGTCCAACTTTTGAGTCATTCAAAACAAGACCAAAAATACCTAATTTCATCTTCATAGTGTCCTACCTTGTGCTTTAAAATTGCACTGTATCTATTGCTACCCAATCTCCCAATCTTTATGTACCTAATCCAAACATCTTTACCATTGCGATCATTGCTGTCTTCTTATATGTGCTATCAATATGCTGTATTGTACCTATTATTCTTTGTTAAATTACCAATCAAGCTGTCAATGCAATCAATCAGAGCTACCGATGTGCTTTAATATACCTACTAATCTCTCTCATCTCATTTTTTTCTTGCAATGTACCTGTTATCATTTTATAAATTTTGCTAGAATTTACCGACTTAAAGTTATCCCTTAGATTAAGGACCTGTCCGAAACGCTGCACCTACTAATGGCTTTACAAGAATGTAAACACTATGCTATGTATCCTCAGAAACCCAATGTACCTTTTTGTATATATAAATAATAAATAAATAAATAAATGAAAAGCTGGACATTCTGTGTTGAAACATTCATTCTTATTTTAAGAGTCCTTGCACAGTTCTGGGTTAAAGAGATCACAGCTTTTGGTCTATTTCCTTGTCTTAAGGAGGGTCCTGCACTTTCTGAGATGATCATATTTACATAGTCCATTTGTTCTCCCCGATATCCCATGCTTACAGATACCCCCCATGCCATGCCCCCCATTTATAATATCGGCAGATTTTGGGTCCTTGTTTTATTTGTTTCAAAAACCCTGGCACCAATATCACGCCCGGTTCAGGCGCCGATACCGCACCCGACCCAACGTGGCGTCTGGCACCAACATAACATCCGGGCCCCGGCACCAACGTTGCATCCGGCCCCGATGCCAACGTCGCATCCGGCCCCGACGCCAACGTCGCATCTGACCCCTACGCCAACGTCGCATCTGGCCCCAATGCCAATGACGCATGCCCTGATGCCAACGTCGCATCCGGCCCCGACGCCAATATCGCATCTGGCCCCGACGCCAATCAGGATCCCGGCACACATCAGCTCCAATTCTGGTTCTGCCTGGGTGTCCTTGACAATTTTTTTTGAAAACATTGGTGATTTCCGTGAGGCAGTTAGAAGTGATTCTCTGTGCTCTGCTGGGTTTTAGCAAGATTGGGAGCACCTTCAAGACAGTAATATTATCCTTTTTCAGACCCAGTACACCGAGTGGTCTCTGGGACCAATTCTCCTGGCATTATTTGACATATTGGCACATATACTGTGTATGGCTGCTGAACATAGTTGGCACTGGAAGCTCTGGTGGTAATCTTCTTCCTTGTTGCATTCTGTACACATCTTTACTAAAGACATTCTAACCATAATGTTCTGGTCAGTGGTGGTGGTGGTAAGGAAGTGGACCGGTGGTTGTTGACCACTAGTAAGGGGAGGGGCGACCCTTCACAGCCTACCGAGTGTGTACACAGCTCAAGCCTCGTGGCCCCTATACACAATCTGGTGTGTGTGGTTGCCTCATTATTCACTGAATTATATGTTCAAAATTTTCCACATGGCAATTTTCCTACACTTTCAAGCCTTTATGTCTGTTACTGTTCACTATTCACCTACCAATGTTCACTATAGTCTAAGCATATCGAGGTAAGTATATGTAGAAATGGGCCTCGTGTAGGTACTATGATCCCACATGGGCTGGTGAAAAGTGGTTATTCTCTAGTACACACAAAGGTCTAATGGCATAACTTTATTTTTTCTTTCCTAAATGTGGTTTTACACTTTGTGATAACTGTGATCCGTGTTCTATCACTGTAATACTAATATAACCGAATATATTGAAGTTCATTCACGGAGCGCGCAAACCCATGACCCTCCCACGCACAGACAACTGGACAACAACTCAGGGGGGAGGGGGAGAAATTTGCTACAATCCCTAGAGTGTATGTATGTACTAGCTCTATCTATAAATCGATCCACTTATGTAAAATCACTTTATGTATGTACCTTTCCTGAATAAACATATTTATTATTTATTTATTTACAAGATGGTAGTGGAAGGTAGAGGCAGGCTCTCTCTCCCCGAAACGGTTGCTGTGGGTAACCACAAGTTACCAGTCACCCCTTAGAAACAGTGTTGACATCAAGCGAGACACGGTGAAAATAAGGCATGCCGTTACGAAAGGCCTAAGGTGCGCCGACGTATCAGAGGATTTCACACCGAAGGCGGGAAGGCCTAGGGGCTCTGATTTGTTAACATATGATGACGTCACAGCATCGTGAAGGGTCCCTGTCGACGAAGGAGGAGCATTCGGAAGAGGACACTCTGGTGCAGACGTGGCAGGTGTTGGGCTCACCATGGGTGGTCCCCTACCGGCGATTAAGCGCGTGAACTCCGTAGGCCTGGAGTTCTCTGGACGTGCTGGGTATCCAGAGGTAGCGGTGGTGCTGTGCGATATGCTTCATGTCCCGGTACTAGATGTCGACGGGATTGAGCTGGTGACTGCTCATCGTGTTGTCATCAAGCTGGCGACGGAGGAGGTGTACCGTGCCTTCTTCAGTCACTACGAGGGACGCTCGTTGTCATTGCCGGGGGGTGCCGGCTCCGTCTCCATATCAGACCGGAGTGGTGCGCTGACCTATGTCAGTGTGCATGGGGCGCCACTGGAGTTTCCCGAGGATCTTCTGCGGCGTTATTTCCAGCGGTTTGGGCCCGTCATCAGTGTGAGGGTCAACACGATATCCTCAGGGAGGTATGCAGGGAGGCGGACTAACATTCGCACCTTGGGTATGCGCATGCGGTCGGACATTCCATCTTCGGTCCGGCTTCTGGGATGCTACATCCGGGTGTACTATGCCCGGCAGCCTAGGACCTGTTTCCGGTGTGGCTTGATGGGGCATCAGGCTGCCGGGTGCGAGGCGGATCCGGTTGCACCTGTCAACCTCTTTAGGGAAGAAGATTTCCCTCCGCTTCCCCTGGACGAGGACTCCGGGGATGCGGCGACCGACCAGCTCGTTGATGCGGATCCCCCGGCGTCCCCTGACGTTCCCCTGGATGTCGCCGGCCCTCCTCAGGATGTCCCTGCTCCTGTCCCTGCTGCTCCAGTGGGCCTTTATGCTGAGCCTTCCTCACCGCCTGATCACCTGTCTTCAGCTGCTGCGCCGGGCCCTGCATCCTCGCCTCGGATCCCGGCTGTGATGGGTGCTGAGGTGGCTGTGAGGTCCCCGGTTGTGTGTGGTCCGGTTCCCCCTATGGTCGAGGCTGCTGCCGTTTTGCGGCGGACGTCAGTTCGTCCAGCTCGTAGTGCCCATGTTTCTGGGTCGGCATCCGGCTCTGACGATATCAGGCCGGTGCCCAAACGATCCAGGCTTTCGTCGACTCCCTGGGCTGATGTTGGGGACTTTAGTGACTGTGAGGACTCGGGTGTGGTGGGAGTGGTTCCGGGTACGTTGCAGGCTCCACAGTTAGTGGTGGCGGACGTCCATGCGCCTGCTGACGTTGGTGTTAGTGTCTCGGGTGTGCCTGCTGTTCCCTCTCCACCAGGGGCCTCTCCGCGGTGGGGAGTGGTGGCCTCCGCTACCGGAGTGGGTGGGGATAGTGGGTCTGGGCGTGGCCTGGTGGTGACCTTACGGAAAGACGTGCGCGGTTCGGTTCCCCCGCGGTCGTCCGGTGGTGTGCCCGTGGGTGCTGGTGCCCCTGTGGTGGTGCCTTCTCCCTCGCTCCCTCCTCGGCGGTTGACGGTTGGGCTTCCGGACGGGCGGCCGAGGTCTGTGATGCCATCGGGTCACTGGTCGCGGATTGCTGAGATACCTTTCGGCGATGAGGTGTGGGACCATGTACCGGTCACTCGGTTCCGGTGCAATACGGTGTGGGTGCCAAGTTTGCGGGTGTTTGTGGCCAACATCCCGGATAAGATGGCGTCCCCAGTGGATGGTCAGGACCCTTGGCTGTGGTTACTTTGGGAGGCGTACAATATACGCTTCAATCGGGACGCGTATCCGCGCAAATATGAGTGATTCTATTCTTATGTGCTGTGTGCCCTTCAGGCTGTTTTGTATGCCTTCTGGTAGTTTGTGCCCGGGCCTCTCCGTTTTGGTTTGTGGAGGAGCGGGTGTTTGGGAGTGTGTGTGCTTGGCCTTCATGTCTTACCTTTCATGTTGTTACCGTGCCCTTTGTGTTATTTATCCTGTGCTTACGTGTTATATGAGTTTTTTTGTTTTGAATTTGGGTAGCTTAGGGTGTGGTGTATGTTATTATTGCATTTTTGTATTACTTCTGTTTTGTTCATTCTGTTTTTGTGTTTCGGTCCTTCCGGCCGGTGTTTTGGTTTTGTTTGTTGTGTAACGATGGTTTTTCTTTGATTGCGTGTTATCCATCTTGATTTTTTGGTTTATACTGTACTGTGACATACTCCTGTGTTTTTTGTTGTTTTGCTTTTGTTTGTACTGTATGTTAAATGCCTTTTTCGAGTTTTGAACTGTGTTAAGCTGTAATGTCGGCCCTTCTGGCTGCTGGTTTTTCTTTGTTTTCTTTTTGTTTTGTGATGTGTTTCTATTTGTTTTTTATTGTATTTAATTTGCATGTTTGCATGTAAAAATAAAAATAAAAAAAAAAAAAGTTACCAGTCACCCCTTAGAAACAGTGTTGACATCAAGCGAGACACGGTGAAAATAAGGCATGCCGTTACGAAAGGCCTAAGGTGCGCCGACGTATCAGAGGATTTCACACCGAAGGCGGGAAGGCCTAGGGGCTCTGATTTGTTAACATATGATGACGTCACAGCATCGTGAAGGGTCCCTGTCGACGAAGGAGGAGCATTCGGAAGAGGACACTCTAGGGATGAGGAAACTGTCTTCAGGAACTCAAATACAGGTCTCTTTGTCCTAAGTTCCAGAGTAACAGTTTACCCTGTCACATAATTCCCCTGCATAGCCGTGAAAAGCTGCCTCTTCCTACCACCTTCAACGCCTTCATACTACAATCCATCTCTACGACTAGTATAAACTAGACATCACAGGGGGGTTGAAATAGCCTAAGCTACTCTACCCCTTTGAGATGTATTTCTTGCTTATCTCAATAAACATACTTGAACTTGAACTAGACAGCCTGCCAGACATCTGTGTGGATACCCTCCACCTGGTCGCCCTCCACCAGCCCCGTGAGCCCCAGCCTGGTGTGTTTGCCAGTGACCTGTTTGTGTCCGCTAACTGCTTGTTATCTCACTGGCTTCTTGTCAATGGTCACATTACCACCAGACGAGGCATGGTGGTAACTGCCCCCTCAAAAATAACATGATGTTTAACAGTGATAAATTCCAGGTACTCAGATACGGTAAAAATGAGAACCTTAAACATAATACAGGGTACAAAACACAATCAAATGTGCCCATAGTAGGAAAACAGCATGTAAAGGATTTGGGAATAATAATGTCAGACGATCTAACGTTTAGGGAGCATAGCCAAGCAAATATTGCGTCAGCCAGAAAAATGATAGGATGGATTACGAGAACTTTCAAATACAGGGATCCCATCACAATGGTTGTACTCTTCAAGTCACTTGTGTTGTTCCGTCTTGAGTACTGCTCAGTACTCACTTCCCCCTTCAGAGCAGGAGAGATTGCTGAAATAGAGGGAATACAGAGAACATATACGGCACGCATAGATGCAATAAAGCACCTAAATTATTGGGATCGTCTCAAAGCTCTCCAAATGTACTCACTAGAAAGAAGACGAGAGAGATATCAAATAATATACACATGGAAGATACTGCAGGGCCAGGTCCCAAATCTGCACAGTAAAATAACGACGTACTGGAGTGAACGATATGGAAGAAAATGCAGAATAGAACCAGTGAAGAGCAGAGGTGCCATAGGCACAATCAGAGAACACTGTATAAACATCAGAGGTCCGCGGTTGTTCAACGTCCTCCCAGCAAGCATAAGAAATATTGCCGGAACAACCGTGGACATCTTCAAGAGGAAACTAGATTTATTCCTCCAAGGAGTGCCGGACCAACCGGGCTGTGGTGGGTATGTGGGCCTGCGGGCCGCTCCAAGCAACAGCCTGGTGGACCAAACTCTCACAAGTCAAGCCTGGCCTCGGGCCGGGCTTGGGGAGTAGAAGAACTCCCAGAACTCCATCAACCAGGTATCAACCAGGAGGCGTCAACAGTGGCCTTATATATAAACCAGCTGGTGGCCTGTTAGGATCCCAGATAGCTGAGAAACGAGTCTACCATGAGAGTTATTCTGCAAGTCCTGACCTAAATAAGAGGTCACAGAAATATAGACATTAAGATACATACGTAAAACAATTGGGTAAATTTGGCAGACAGTTTAAGAATATGGGCAGTGAATCAGGATATAGATAAATGACTGGTTATGAGATGGAGAGTTTGCTGGAGGCGTGAGGCTTGTATTCAGAGGAGCTTGAGCACTTGAGCTGAAGAACTCATGAGAGGAGGGTGTGCTCTGTTTGAGCCCCTGGTGAAGAGGAACCCCTGTTTGATATACCTTCAAGAGGAAGGGTGTGAACAGACGTTTCGACTGTGGAATACGTTTGTGGACGAGCCAGCTCGAGTCGTGAACTGCAGAAGGTGTTGAGGGGCAGTTAAAGCAGTTCCGTGGGTAGCCTGAGGCGCCCTGAGTGTCGCCGCCCCGTCAGAGAGCGCCCTCCAAGAGATCTTTTGTGGTAAGCACAATTTTAACCAATTAATAGTGATTGCCTATAGTTCATCGTGTGCCCAGCGATCGTAGCAAGTGTCTGTTGATATGTTAGGCGTGTTTTGATAAGACAGAAGGCCTAAATAAGAGAGTAAAGATGGAGGAACGTCCTGGAGGGCGGAGTGACGTCCGTCCTTGTGGTGTTTGTGTATATCTGAGGAAGTCTTGGTTGTAGGGTTGATGTAAAGCCATTGCTTGGTTACTGACTTTAATACTTATAAACGATTACATGACTAGTAGCTACCAAGCTTGGCAGGGCGTCCTGTACGCTCTTGTTTACCTCCTGCTGGCGTCTGAGTCGCAGCACGTAGAAAACGGATGGTACCATTTTCTGTGAACATGACATCCCTCCTTTTCTTTAAAAAGAATGAATACAGGATCTCTACCATGCTTGTAGCACAAAGCAAAGTTATTGACACAAAGTAAGTTATTAACATATCAAGAGATATTGCATACATTTAACATTAATTAAACACACAAAGAATTTAAACAACTTAATCTTTACCACAAAGGATTTCAATGTTAAGAATACCTATGCAATGTTAAACAAACATGAAAGAAACTGTAATACAAAGTTACAAAATATTGAATGAGAGATCTGCATTATTCAAATAATATTAAATTTAGTTTAGCATAATAAGTACAAACTTTGCATTACATAGGAACACAATTAATCATCAAATCGTGTAGGGCGTTTAACATGACGTTTTGGACGAGAGTTCTTAAATACAAAAATATCCCTCGATGAATTGTTTATCGAGTTATAACTCATTTTTTCTTTTTCTTTTGCACGACTTTTCACTTCATCATTTTCTACACTAGTTGGAATCACTTTGAAATAAGCCATATTACGTGTTATACTATGATCTCTATTACTCGCTGTTACCATAGTTCCTTTTACACTAATCACTTTATATGGTTTTGTATCATACGGCATATCTAACTTTCCCTCTTTTTTTCTTTTTAACAAGAACAGTATCTCCAACCTTTATGAATTGTTCCTTTGCAGGTTGATCATGAGCAATTTTCATTTTGCCCTTGGCTAGTGCATCCTTCTGAGCGAGACATTTATCCGTTACCTTGGCTGGCATGACAGGTAGTGAGATTCTCATAGGACGTCCAAATAAAAGTTCGCCAGGCGACTTGCCCAGGTGTTCCATGCGGTGTTGCACGGTAGTTCCTGAGAAAAGCATACATAGCTTGTTTCCAGGATCGTCCTTCGGCAGGAGCACAGCGTAAAGCTTTCATGAGAGGTTGCATGAATCTCTCGACTTCTCCATTTGCTTGAGGATGTAGGGCATCACACGGCGGTGTTTGAATCCAATATGCTCAGCAAAGTTACGAAGTCTGTCCATTGAATGACGGTCCATTGTCCGTCTTGACAACTTCAGGAATGCCAAAGTTTGAAAAGATCTTGTCGAGTTTCGGAATGACAGCCTTTGCAGATGTGGAAGTGATGATTTCTACTTCTGGATAAACGTGAGTGATCATCAATGACTACCATCAAGTACTCTCCAGTTGGTAGCGGTCCAGCAAAATCCATCAGATACGTCCATCCATGGTGCAGCAGTGTAGTGGGTGAAGGTTGGTAGAGAGGTGTTTGGTCTTGAGAATATCCACTGCAGCTTGGCAAGGGACACAGGCAATNTTATCAAGTTCTCTCTTGAACACTGTTGAGGGTCGCCAGTTATTGTCCTTATTGTAGTGGCAGCGTGTTGAACAGTCTCGTGGCCTTGATGTTGATAGTTCTCTCTTGAACACTGTGAGGGTCGGCCAGTTATGTCCTTATGTGTATGGAAGCGTGTTGAACAGTCCGGACCTCTGATGTTGATAGTTCTCTCTTGAACACTGTGATGGTTCGGCCAGTTATGTCCCTTATGTGTAGTGGAAGCGTGTTGAACAGTCTCGGCCTCTGATGTTGATAGTTCTCTCTTGAACACTGTGAGGGGTCGGCCAGTTATGTCCCTTAGTGTAGTGGAAGCGTGTTGAACAGTCTCGGAGCTCTGATGTTGATAGTTCTCTCTTGAACACTGTGAGGGGTCGGCCAGTTTATGTCCCTTATGTGTAGTGGAAGCGGTTGAACAGTCTCGGACCTCTGATGTTGATAGTTCTCTCTTGAACACAGTGAGGGGTCGGCCAGTTATGTCCCTTATGTGTAGTGGAAGCGTGTTGAACAGTCTCGGGGCCTTTGATGTTGATAGTTCTCTCTTGAACACTGTGAGGGGTCGGCCAGTTATGTCCCTTATGTGTAGTGGAAGCGTGTTGAACAGTCTCGGACCCCTGATGTTGATAGTTCTCTCTTGAACATTGTGAGGAGTCGGCCAGTTATGCCCCTTATGTGTAGCGGAAGCGTGTTGACAGTCTCGAGCCTCTGATGTTGATAGTTCTCTCTTGAACACTGTGACGGGTCGGCCAGTTTATGCCCCTTAGTGTAGTGGAAGCTTGTTGAGCAGTATCGGCGCTCCTCTGATGTTGATTGAGTTCTCTCTCTGTACCTGTTGCACCTCTGCTTTTCAACGGGGGTATTCTGCACATCCTGCCATGTCTTCCGGTCTTATGTGCTGTTTATTCTGTGTGCAGGTTTGGGACCAGCCCTCTACTATTTTCCTTTCCATGTATAAATTGTTATGTACCTCTCCCGCCTGCGCTCAAGAGAGTACAGATTTAGGCTCTTTAGTCGGTCCCAGAGTTTAGATGTTTTACTGAGTGGATTCTAGCAGTAAAGGATTTCTGCACGCTCTCCAAGTCCAATTTCTCCAGCTTTGAAAGGGCTGTCATTGTGCAGCAGTACTCCACTCTAGAGAGCACAAGCGTTTTGAAAAGTATCATCATCGTAAGCATCTCTAGTGTGAAAAGTTCTTGTTGTCCAACCTGTCATTTTTCTTGCAGTTGTGACGGCTACTTTATTGTGTTCTTTAAAGGTAAGGTCTTCCGACATGAGTACACCCAGATCCTTTACATTGCCTTTTCGTTCTATGTTATGATTTGACTGAGTTTTGTACGTGGTTTCCGTTTTTATATTTTCATTTTTTCGTAGAGTATGAGCTGGAACTTATCATCGCGTTAACACCATATTATTTTCTGTAACCCATAGAAGACCTGATCTACATCTGACTGGAGGTTTGCCGTGTCCTCTATGTTGTCTACTCTCATAAAATCCTAGTGTCATCTACAAAGGATGATACAGTGCTATATTGTGTCCTTGTCTATGTCCGATATGAGGATAAGAAAAAGTACTGAGCAAGCACAGTACCCTGGGACTGAGCTCTTCACGGTTGATGGACCGGATTTGATTTTGTTGTACTAATACACATTGTTTTCTGTTAGTCAGGAATTGTAGATCCATTTGCCTATTTTTCCGGTAATTCCTTTGAACGCATTTATGTGCAATAACACCATGGTCTCATTTGTCGAGGCTTTTGTGAAATCTGTGTAAATTACCTCAGCATTTTGCGTGTCTTTCATGGCATCTAATGCCATGTCATAGTGGTCCAGCAACTGTGATAGCCAAGAGCGTCCTGTTCTGAAACCATGTATTTTGTGATCTTACTTCTTAGCACTCTCTCAAAGAATTTTATGATGTGTGATGCTATCGGTCTGTAATTTTTTTGCCTCTGCCTTATTTCCTCCTTTATGAGTGGTGCTATCCTGCTGTTTTTTAGTATGTCAGGGATAGTGCCAATATCTAGGCTTTGTCTCCAAAGAATGTGAAGGGCCTGCGATAGTGATTTTTTTACAGTTCTTGATGAATATAGAGTTCCAAGAGTCAGGGCCTGGTGCAGAGTGCATAGGCATACTGTCTATGGCTTCTTCAAAATCCAGTGGGGATTGGGTGACGTCTGATATATGATTTGATGTTGGTATCATATACCAACATTGTGTTTAGTGGCTCACTGAAAACAGAGTCGTACTGATTCCTCAGTATTTCGCTCATTTCTTTGTTGTCGTCTGTGAAAGTTCCATCTCCCTTTCGCAGGGGCCCGATACTAGATGTGGTTTTTGATCTTGATTTTGCATAGGAGAAAAAAATATTTCGAATTTCTCTCTATTTCACTGATGGCCTTTTGCTCTATTTGCCTCTCCTGGTTTTGTATGATTCTTGTAGCTTGAGTTCCAATCTGCATTTCTGCTCTTTTTTTCTTAGGGGGGTATGCAGTTTGAACATATTTCTAGTGCTACTGAGGTTATTTTTTCCAGCCACTGGTTGAGGTTTGCATTTTCTAGCTGTTCTTCCCAGTTTTATTTCTGTGAAGTCTTGATTTTTGCTCCCAGTTTATCTGTTTATATTGAAGATGAATTTGCTGAAATCTCCACCACCAGGAATCTGGACTGGTTTTGAAGGTCTATTCCCCATGGTTGTCAGAACTTCAATTAAGTTGTGATCTGAGTAACAGGTATTTGTAATCATTATGTTCCTGATCAATTCATCATTATTAGTGAAAATAAGGTCAAGCGTGTTCTCCTTCCTAGTTGGTTCTACTATTTGCTGGTTTAAGGCAAACCTGTCGCACATCCGTAGCAGGTCATTTGCATGTGCCTGTTCATTTAGGCTACTTCCCGATTCTCTCTGATATAACTGTATCAGCTATGGTCTTCCATTTCAGGTGCCGTAGGTTGAAGTCCCCAAGCAGAATGGTGTTTGGGGCTGGATTTGTGAGGTTTTCCAAGCAGTGTTCTATTTTAATTAGTTGGTCTTTAAACTGCTGATGATTTGCCTCGGGTGACTTATATACAAGGACAATAACTACATTTAAGATCTCTATTTTGATTATCAGCACTTCCACCATATCATTTGTGGTGTTTAGCAGCTCAGTGCAGAAGAGTGTGTCCTTGATGTACAGGCTGACCCCACCCTGTAGCCGGTGTTTCCTGTCATATATCGCAAACACTGTATTTCTCTCGTGTAAGAGGCCATCTATGAAGTGCACTTTGTTACATTTGCGTATTTGTATACCCTGAATGTTGGCAAATAAAAATGATGTTATGTTTGTGGAAGAGCTGGATGCTTTACTTGGTGTTAATATCTGAGGCTCTGATGAGGAGGCCACTGTGTTTGCGTCCTCTCTAGCATTTGACCGAGTTGGTGGTAGAATCTGGACATTTTTAGTCACTCTTCTCCTCCTCTTGCTAATAAAATCATCCTGGTAAATAGTGTTGTGGCTGCTTTCATCGAGGTGGTTTGTCGGTCTTGTTCGCTTGATACTTTTTATATGATTGAATTTCTTTTATATAATTTATTTCCTTTTATATGATTGATTCCCGCCTCATGGAACTTGGCGGGAAACGTCGGCGGGTGGCACCAGCACTGCAGCAGAAAATTCGTGTTAGTTTCGTCTCCAGCCAACACTGCATGGCCTAACTGCTGCCCAGCAAGAGTTAAGTGCATGGAGACTTAATATGTCATAACTCACAGCGAACTTCAACAGTAATTAACCACAATTAACCCATTTTCATTGTGCCTGCCTATCGACGACCCTTCTGTCAAACGTTCATTATACGCCTAACCCCAATACCATTCTCCAAGTATCTACCTCTGTAAACATTACCAATAATCTATCGCCGAAAACATGCCAAAACATAGCAACAAGCAAGGTAGGGGTGCCTCTCGCTCTTTATCCATAACACCAAGAGACCTGAGTGAAACATGGCAACGCTGCAATCCTCGCCGATGTTGGTAAACAAGCACCCGCTTCTCTCCCTCACTGCCAGCCTCCTGCCTACGAATCAACTCAAAACTCAAGCTGAAGAATTCATTCAATCTATGCCTCCCTGTACAAAAAATCAAACCATTGAGGAGCTACCCATGGTTGCAAAAACTACACAACCTTGTGCTCCTGCAATCTGAAGCAATTTCAGCCCTCCAAGCCACAGTCTCCCATCAACAACAAACTATGGACTGTCTCCTTGAGTCGTCCACGAATAACAATCAAGAAATTCTCAACTTACAAGCTGTTGCAGATAACGCAAGGGATCAAATACACCAGATTAAGGCCGAGGAAACCCAACCAGTACAAAGTGACCTCCTTCAAAAGCTGGAAAACAAATCAATCTCCTTCACATTCACCCGGCGGCTTCCGAAGACGACCTAGAGCAGCAACAACTTCATGACTCCCTGATAATTAGCTCTGCTGATCTACCTGATGAACAACAAGGTGAGAACTGCTGTAATGTAGCCCATGCCCTAATTAATTCAAAGATCAAATTCAACGGTGATATCAAATCAGCTGTCAGGATAGATAAAAACAGTTCCCGTAGCACTAGGAAAATGCTCATCAAACTTGCAAATCCCAGTGATAAGTTTGACCTCATACAAACAGCTGCTAAGCAAAAAAACAACCTTTATGTAAATGAAAGCCTTACAAAGCAGAGTGGATCCCTCCTCTTCAGGCTGCGGAAAATTCGCAAACAAACCCCAGGTGTTAACAAGCAGTGTTACACTAGGAATAGAATCATTGTAAAGAAGGAAAGAACAGGTAAAAGGTATGAAATAAAGTGTGACCAACAACTACTGGCATTTTTTAATGATTGTGGAATATCTGAAAACAAGAATCCTTACAATACCAATACTGAAAATAACTCATGAGTGACTGAGCCTAACCTAAGTAAACCTAACCTTGTCCAAGGCATTGTCTTTGCCTCACCGGTTAACTAATGTTCTCTCATCCATAAAAGTTCCTAACTAATCAGTAAAGTCTCAATGTACTTATGTAAGCATCTTCCTCAGTATCATAATAAAATTATACTCATAAATATAATCTTACCCTGTTATGTTAAAATTTGATTTATATATGTCATTTATTGGAATTAATTATTTGGGCTCATTTTGTTTTCTAATGTTCATATTAATTATAGGATCATAACTAAGCTATATAAAGTTAATTATCTTTAAGATTATTTTACTTTATGATTATTATTTGTCTTATTATTTATATTATACGTTAATTTTGTCAGTCTTTATTGATTTTTTGTTTTCTCCTTTTACCTAACTTCTGTGTCCTTCTTGGTTATCTACGGTGATCTTTATTTTACTTTTAATTGTTTCTATTTTGTGTGTATTTGCATTTATTGTTGTGTTTTACTATAATTACTTTATATTTACAGCAGGTTTCATAATTTAACTGTTTCTGTAATTGCTTGTCTTATTGTATAGTGACCCCTTTGCTTCTACATGCACACTGATATTGATCCTGATCTAAATCTTCTGCCTCATATCTACACGAATCAGCACATTGATCATCATTATTGCAGGTATTACACAGCAAATCGTGCAAAAAATAAACTCCTAAATAGCACCTGCTTATCAGTTTACAACCAAAATGTCAGATCACTTGGTAAACATTTTGATGATATAAATGCTCTACTCACAGCACTAGGTACTAAACTACCGTTCATTATTTTAACAGAAACTTGGCTAAGTAATGACTATACCCAACTCTACAACTTAGCTGGTTATAAAGCCATTCACAACTGCAGGCCTAATAAAAAAGGAGGTGGCACAGCAATATATTACAAAGATACCTTCATCTGCAATAGTGTCATTAGTGATAGAGACGACTATTGTGGACTATTGAGAACTTTGCCCAGTTCTCAAGTAAATCCCTTAAATCCTTCTTGACTATCGGTGCTTTCTATAGATTTCCCAATACTAATATAGCTTCATTCTCAGATAACCTAAGGAATCTTATCATAAATAACAATCTCAACAAAAACCACATCATTTTTGGAGGAGACTTCAATATTGACCTGGGTCTATAAAATATCCCTCAAGTTGACTATTTCCTTAACAGCATGAACTCCTGTATGCTAATCCCCACAATCACCAGACCCACCCGAGTCACTCAAACATCTGCCACTACCTTGGATCACTTATGGACTAACATAACAGCTCCCCTTACATCTGGTATAATCTATGACAGAACAACTGACCACTATCCTACCTTCCTCATAGCAAACATGGACATAACACCACCAGAAAGCAAGAAATTCACATTCAGGCTACACAGTGAAGCAGCAATAGATAACCTCACAAATGCACTTCACAATATTAACTGGGAATCTGAATTCAATAATATACAGGACATAAATTCATTAGCTAACCTCTTCCTCTCCAAACCTCTAAGCCTCTACAACACTCACTGTCCCCTCCTTACCAAGCAAGTAACTGGCAAAAGGTTAAACAATCTCTGGCTCACAAGTGTCATATTCAAATCAATCAACAAGAAACATGAATATGAAAAGAAACTTAGGATTGGCCTAGTTACAAAGGAAGTAGTTAAAAGGTACTCATCAACGCTTACCAGTATCATAAGAAAAGCTAAACTTTCATATTATGAGACTAGATTCAAAGAAGCAAAAGGCAACATGAAAAGCATATGGAAAACCATCTCTAATATCCTAGGAGCTAAACAACACTCCCACAACCAGATAACACTCTCTAAGGATTGCAATACACAGTCAACTGATTTAGAGATGGCAAATGAATTTAATAGCTTCTTTTCATCGGTTGGTGCTAACCTTGCCAGAAAAATCCCACAGACTCAGACACATATCAAAACATATCTCTCAGGCAGCTATCCAAACTCTCTTCTCCTTTCACCATTCAGCCCGACAGATGTTGTGTCCATCATACACTCACTAAAAGCCAAAGCTGGGAAAATTAGTGAAATACCATCTATGGTATACAAGAGTGCCTCCCATGCTCTTGCGCCACCCATAGCTTTGCTGTTAAATAAATCTCCGGAGTGTTTTACCTTCCTTGATATCCTTAAAAAAGCAAGAGTAACGTCCGCTCATAAAAGAGACAATATGGCAGACATAAATAATTACAGATCCAGATCAAATCTACTTATATTATCAAAAATATTTGAAAAAATTATATACAAACAGCTCTACTCCTACCTCGTAAACTTCGACATGCTCAGCCCCTGTCAGTTTGGCTTCCGCTCCCAAAAGAGTACCAACGATGCAATTATTTGCCTCCTTGATGTAATCTACTCAGCCCTTGACAAAAGTGAGATTCCGATTGGACTCTTCATTGACTTGAGAAAGGCCTTTGATACTGTTAATCATAATTACCTCTTACTTAAACTCCATTATTTTGAAATCCGTGGCCTTGCCCTGGACTATATCCAATCCTATCTTAGTGATAGACACCAATGTGTAGCCATCAATAATATAACCTCTCCCACTCTACCAATTACCGTTGGAGTGCCACAGAGCAGCATCTTGAGACCTCTCCAATTTCTCATATACATCAATGATCTGCCTAATGTCTCTAACATTCTTAAACCTATATTGTTTGCTGATGATACTACCCTCACATACTCAGACCCCAACCCACACACACTAAATAATGTTGTGAATAATGAATTAAAAAAGTCCACTTATGGACTTATGGATGTCAACCAACAAACTCACACTAAACATAGAAAAGACCTACTACATCTTATTTGGAAGCAAATCAACAAAGGCAATTCAGCTTCAGATAGACAAAGTTAACATCAGTAATAAAAATGATGGAAAGTTTCTTGGCCTATTCCTAGACAAGAGACTCAACTTCAGTACCCACATACAACACATAACTAAGAAAGTCTCTAAAACAATTGGTATACTCTTCAAAATCAGATATTATGTACCTAACTCTGCTCTCATCTCACCATATTATGCACTAATCTATCACCATCTCAATTATGGCATCTGTGCATGGGCTTTAACTACTGAAAACCACCTCAAGCCCATCATCACCCAGCAAAAATGTGCTCTCAGAATAATAACAAACTCTGCTTTCAGACAACATACAGCTCCCTTGTTTAAATCCCTAAACATGCTAAACATAAACTCACTGCACACATTCTCTCGTGTCAGTGACAAAGAGAATACTTAAACAAATATCTAATGAAGATCTCACCGACCTAACAAATTCACAAAGACCTGAATGTAGTAGCATTAAATATTATGATAGATATCGTGAGGAGACATTCACATATGGAACTAATAGAACAAGAACCCGGCAATGTGATGTTATAGTGGCCAGAATACGCCTGGGATATAGACGTATCTGGCAGCTTTCTCAAAACCCAAATGTCGAGTACACAATGTGTCAACTTTGTGAAAGAGAAAACATGCACTGTCTTGAACATTATATTGTAGAATATCCCATATTGGCTGACTTTCGCCCTCCTGGGCTAAGGTATGCTGAACTGTGTAATTACTATATGAGTACTGGAACACTTGATGGTATATTGGACTTGTATCCAAGATTAACCAAGTAATAGATTAATTATACAATGTATATGATGTAACTATATAACCTGAGCTTGCAAAAGCACCTTAATCACCTTCAGTGATTAAGTGCTTAATTGCACACTAGTTTCTTTATCAGCTATCTCACCCTGTCAGAGTAAATGAGACAAATGTCTGTGAATGCATGTGTGTTTATATATGTATATGTGTGTGTGTATGTATATGTATGGGTATAAAGTATATATGGAAGCTGATCAGAATTACATTTCACCTTTGTAAATGTGCATTAATGACACTATGTAAAAGACACATCAAACACTTTATGTAAGGCATTCGTAAATCTGTGTATCTATGTATTTATGTATATAGGTTAGCTTAGCATTTTAAAAGCACCGACTCACCTTCAGTGGTTGATTGTTCAATAAACCCTTGAAATATATGTTTAACACATCTCTAACCCTGTCCATGGAGGACAGAAGAAAATGTATATATGCTGGTTAGCATTGTAAATGTGTGGCCACGTCTGTGGTAGAAAAAAAATCTCGTGTCAATTACATTTACAAAACCCTGTTCTTAAATGCAAATCCTGCTCTGAAACTCTCCCTGGACAGATGTAATAGGACCCATTATCACCACACCAGAAACAAATATCTCTTTGATATCCCCAGAGTCAAACTTAATCTGTGTAAACACTCTATGCAAATAAAGGGACCCAGTCTATGGAACTCACTCCCTAATGAATTGTAAAGCTGTCCAACTTTTGCGTCATTCAAAAACAAGACCAAAAATACCTAATTTCATCTTCATAGTGTCCTACCTTGTGCTTTAAAATTGCACTGTATCTATTGCTACCCAATCTCCCAATCTTTATGTACCTAATCCAAACATCTTTACCATTGCGATCATTGCTGTCTTCTTATATGTGCTATCAATATGCTGTATTGTACCTATTATTCTTTGTTAATTACCAATCAAGCTGTCAATGCAATCAATCAGAGCTACCGATGTGCTTTAATATACCTACTAATCTCTCTCATCTCATTTTTTCTTGCAATGTACCTGTTATCATTTTATAAATTTTGCTAGAATTTACCGACTTAAAGTTATCCCTTAGGTTAAGGACCTGCCCGAAACGCTGCACCTACTAATGGCTTTACAAGAATGTAAACACTATGCTATGTATCCTCAGAAACCCAATGTACCTTTTTGTATATATATAAATAAATAAATAAATAAATGAAAAGCTGGACATTCTGTGTTGAAACATTCATTCTTATTTTAAGAGTCCTTGCACAGTTCTGGGTTAAAGAGATCACAGCTTTTGGTCTATTTCCTTGTCTCAAGGAGGGTCCTGCACTTTCTGAGATGATCATATTTACATAGTCCATTTGTTCTCCCCGATATCCCATGCTTACAGATACCCCCCATTTATAATATCGGCAGATTTTGGGTCCTTGTTTTATTTGTTTCAAAAACCCTGGCACCAATATCACGCCCGGTTCAGGCGCCGATACCGCACCCGACCCCAACGTGGCGTCTGGCACCAACATAACATCCGGGCCCCGGCACCAACGTTGCATCCGGCCCCGATGCCAACGTCGCATCCGGCCCCGACGCCAACGTCGCATCTGGCCCCAATGCCAATGACGCATCTGGCCCTGATGCCAACGTCGCATCCGGCCCCGACGCCAATATCGCATCTGGCCCCGACGCCAATCAGGATCCCGGCACGCTGAGTTGTAGCTCCAATTCTGGTTCTGCCTGGGTGTCCTTGACAATTTTTTTTGAAAACATTGGTGATTTCCGTGAGGCAGTTAGAAGTGCTTCTCTGTGCTCTGCTGGGGTTTTATCAAGAATTGGGATCACCTTCAAGACAGTAATATTATCCTTTTTGCAGACCCAGTACACCGAGTGGTCTCTGGGACCAATTCTCCTGGCATTATTTGACATATTGGCACATATACTGTGTATGGCTGCTGAACATAGTTGGCACTGGAAGCTCTGGTGGTAATCTTCTTCCTTGTTGCATTCTGTACACATCTTTACTAAAGACATTCTAACCATAATGTTTCTGGTCAGTGGTGGTGGTGGTAAGGAAGTGGACCGGTGGTTGTTGACCACTAGTAAAGGGGAGGGGCGACCCTTCACAGCCTACCGAGTGTGTACACAGCTCAAGCCTCGTGGCCCCTATACACAATCTGGTGTGTGTGTGTTGCCTCATTATTCACTGAATTATATGTTCAAAATTTTCCACATGGCAAAAATCCTACACTTTCAAGCCTTTTATGTCTGTTTGTTACTGTTCACTATTCACCCTACCAATGTTCACTATAGTCTAAGCATATCGAGGTAAGTATATGTAGAAATGGGCCTCGTGTAGGTACTACGATCCCACATGGGCTGGTGAAAAGTGGTTATTCTCTAGTACACACAAAGGTCTAATGGCATAACTTTATTTTTTCTTTCCTAAATGTGGTTTTACACTTTGTGATAACTGTGGTCCGTGTTCTATCACTGTAATACTAATATAACCGAATATATTGAAGTTCATTCACGGAGCGCGCAAACCCATTACCCTCCCACGCACAGACAACTGGACAGCAACTCAGGGGGGAGGGGGAGAAATTTGCTACAATCCCTAGAGTGTATGTATGTACTAGCTCTATCTATAAATCGATCCACTTATGTAAAATCACTTTATGTATGTACCTTTCCTGAATAAACATATTTATTATTTATTTATTTACAAGATGGTAGTGGAAGGTAGAGGCAGGCTCTCTCTCCCCAAAACGGTTGCTGTGGGTAACCACAAGTTACCAGTCACCCCTTAGAAACAATGTTGACACCAAGCGGAACACGGTGAAACTAGGCATGCCGTTACGAAAGGTCTAAGGTGCGCCGACGTATCAGAGGATTTCACACGAAAGGCGGGAAGGCCTAGGGGCTCTGATTTCTTAACATATGATGACGTCACAGCATCGTGAAGGGTCCCTGTCGACGAAGGAGGAGCATTCGGAAGAGGACACTCTAGGGATGTGGAAACTGTCTTCAGGAACTCAAATACAGGTCTCTTTGTCCTAAGTTCCAGAGTAACAGTTTACCCTGTCACATAATTCCCCTGCATAGCCGTGAAAAGCTGCCGCTTCCTACCACCTTCAACGCCTTCATACTACAATCCATCTCTACGACTAGTATAAACTAGACAGCACAGGGGGGTAGAAATAGCCTAAGCTACTCTACCCCTTTGAGATGTATTTCTTGCTTATCTCAATAAACATACTTGAACTTGAACTAGACAGCCTGCCAGACATCTGTGTGGATACCCTCCACCTGGTCGCCCTCCACCAGCCCCGTGAGCCCCAGCCTGGTGTGTTTGCCAGTGACCTGTTTGTGTCCGCTAACTGCTTGTTATCTCACTGGCTTCTTGTCAATGGTCACATTACCACCAGACGAGGCATGGTGGTAACTGCCCCCTCAAAAATAACATGATGTTTAACAGTGATAAATTCCAGGTACTCAGATACGGTAAAAATGAGAACCTTAAACATAATATAGGGTACAAAACACAATCAAATGTGCCCATAGTAGGAAAACAGCATGTAAAGGATTTGGGAATAATGATGTCTGACGACCTAACGTTTAGGGAGCATAACCAAGCAAATATTGCGACAGCCAGAAAAATGATAGGATGGATTACGAGAACTTTCAAATCCAGGGATCCCATCACAATGGTTGTACTCTTCAAGTCACTTGTGTTGTTCCGTCTTGAGTACTGCTCAGTACTCACTTCCCCCTTCAGAGCAGGAGAGATTGCTGAAATAGAGGGAATACAAAGAACATATACGGCACGCATAGACGCAATAAAGCACCTAAATTATTGGGATCGTCTCAAAGCTCTCCAAATGTACTCACTAGAAAGAAGACGAGAGAGATATCAAATAATATACACATGGAAGATACTGCAGGGCCAAGTACCAAATCTGCACAGTAAAATAACGACGTACTGGAGTGAACGATATGGAAGAAAATGCAGAATAGAACCAGTGAAGAGCAGAGGTGCCATAGGCACAATCAGAGAACACTGTATAAACATCAGAGGTCCACGGTTGTTCAACGTCCTCCCAGCAAGCATAAGAAATATTGCCGGAACAACCGTGGACATCTTCAAGAGGAAACTAGATTTATTCCTCCAAGGAGTGCCGGACCAACCGGGCTGTGGTGGGTATGTGGGCCTGCGGGCCGCTCCAAGCAACAGCCTGGTGGACCAAACTCTCACAAGTCAAGCCTGGCCTCAGGCCGGGCTTGGGGAGTAGAAGAACTCCCAGAACTCAATCAACCAGGTATCAACCAGGAGGCGTCAACAGTGGCCTTATATATAAACCAGCTGGTGGCCTGTTAGGATCCCAGATAGCTGAGAAACGAGTCTACCATGAGAGTTATTCTGCAAGTCCTGACCTAAATAAGAGGTCACAGAAATATAGACATTAAGATACATACGTAAAACAATTGGGTAAATTTGGCAGACAGTTTAAGAATATGGGCAGTGAATCAGGATATAGATAAATGACTGGTTATGAGATGGAGAGTTTGCTGGAGGCGTGAGGCTCGTTTTCAGAGGAGCTTGAGCACTTGAGCTGAAGAACTCATGAGGGGAGGGTGTGCTCCGTTTGAGCCCCTGGTGAAGAGGAACCCCTGTTTGATATACCTTCAAGAGGAAGGGAGTGGACAGACGTTTCGACTGTGGAACACGTTTGTGGACGAGCCAGTTCGAGTCGTGAACTGCAGAAGGTGTTGAGGGGGCAGTTAAAGCAGTTCTGTGGGTAGCCTGAGGCGCCCTGAGTGTCGCCGCCCCGTCAGAGAGCGCCCTGCAAGAGACCTTTTGTGGTAAGCACAATTTTAACCAGTTAATAGTGATTGCCTATAGTTCATCGTGTGCCCAGCGATCGTAGCAAGTGTCTGTTGATATGTTAGGCATGTTTTGATAAGACAGAAGGCCTAAATAAGAGAGTAAAGATGGAGGAACGTCCTGGAGGGCGGAGTTACGTCCGTCCTCTCCTGCACTGGCAGGCGACTGAGAAGACTTAGCTCCTGACCGAGGGTCTGTCCAGCAGCGGCAGGTGGAAGATGGATTCGTCCTGGATTGGGGAGTCCGTCCTCACACCATGTAGAAAGCAGAGAGATGTTGGGTGGAAACATTATGTGTGGTTTATATTGTTTATGTGTTTATAGGCCTAAGAATACAGTATACTCTCTGGTGCTCCTGGGATCTTCATGTTTAAACCACCATTTCTAGGGTTAATGTTTTAGTAGAAAACAACAGCATCTGCATATTGTATAAAATGTTAATAAATGGTGTCGGTTTTTCCGACATGGGCGCCTTGTGGAGTTGTTCATTAGATTGTCCATCATCTTGAGAGACAGTCAAGTGTGAAATATCCAAAATTGTGAAAAGCTTTTGTTGATAGCGAACGAGTGGCGTTTTGCTAGGCAAAGGGGGCGAGAGGAGGGAAGTAGAGTACCTCTCCCTTGCCTGGTGTGTGTGTGGCATGTTCGTGCCCACGTCCATAGCCGCGCCACACAGAGAACGCCAAGTGTGGGGCGTGTGTGAGGCGCGCCACACAGAGAACGCCAAGTGTGAGGCGCGCCACACAGAGAACGCCAAGTGTGGGGCGTGTGTGAGGCGCGCCACACAGAGAACGCCAAGTGTGGGGCGCGCCACACAGAGAACGCCAAGTGTGGGGCGTGTGTGAGGCGCGCCACACAGAGAACGCCAAGTGTGAGGCGCGCCACACAGAGAACGCCAAGTGTGGGGCGTGTGTGAGGCGCGCCACACAGAGAACGCCAAGTGTGGGGCGTCTGTGAGGCGCGCCACACAGAGAACGCCAAGTGTGGGGCGTGTGTGAGGCGCGCCACACAGAGAACGCCAAGTGTGGGGCGTCTGTGAGGCGCGCCACACAGAGAACGCCAAGTGTGGGGCGTGTGTGAGGCGCGCCACACAGAGAACGCCAAGTGTGGGGCGTCTGTGAGGCGCGCCACACAGAGAACGCCAAGTGTGGGGCGTGTGTGAGGCGCGCCACACAGAGAACGCCAAGTGTGGGGCGTCTGTGAGGCGCGCCACACAGAGAACGCCAAGTGTGAGGCGCGCCACACAGAGAACGCCAAGTGTGGGGCGTCTGTGAGGCGCGCCACACAGAGAACGCCAAGTGTGGGGCGTCTGTGAGGCGCGCCACACAGAGAACGCCAAGTGTGGGGCGTCTGTGAGGCGCGCCACACAGAGAACGCCAAGTGTGGGGCGTCTGTGAGGCGCGCCACACAGAGAACGCCAAGTGTGAGGCGCGCCACACAGAGAACGCCAAGTGTGGGGCGTCTGTGAGGCGCGCCACACAGAAGACGCCAAGTGTGGGGCGTCTGTGAGGCGCGCCACATTGTGTGTCAAGAAGTGGGATTAATTGTATGTCATTCTAAAGGACTTACTGAGTGAGGGTGATAATTTTACGCTAGAGCTGTTGATGGTCGTGTCAAGGTGATTGACCAGCTCCCGTAGTGCTGCACCATCATGGTGATTGACCAGCTCCCGTAGTGCACCACCACCATGGTGATTGACCAGCTCCCGTAGTGCACCACCACCATGGTGATTGACCAGCTCCCGTAGTGCACCACCATCATGGTGATTGACCAGCTCCCGTAGTGCTGCACCATCATGGTGATTGACCAGCTCCCGTAGTGCACCACCACCATGGTGATTGACCAGCTCCCATAGTGCACCACCATCATGGTGATTGACCAGCTCCCGTAGTGCACCACCATCATGGTGATTGACCAGCTCCCGTAGTGCACCACCATCATGGTGATTGACCAGCTCCCGTAGTGCACCACCATCATGGTGATTGACCAGCTCCCGTAGTGCACCACCACCATGGTGATTGACCAGCTCCCGTAGTGCACCACCATGGTGATTGACCAGCTCCCGTAGTGCACCACCACCATGGTGATTGACCAGCTCCCGTAGTGCACCACCATCATGGTGATTGACCAGCTCCCGTAGTGCACCACCACCATCATGGTGATTGACCAGCTCCCGTAGTGCACCACCATCATGGTGATTGACCAGCTCCCGTAGTGCACCACCACCATGGTGATTGACCAGCTCCCGTAGTGCACCACCACCATCATGGTGATTGACCAGCTCCCGTAGTGCACCACCATCATGGTGATTGACCAGCTCCCGTAGTGCACCACCACCATCATGGTGATTGACCAGCTCCCGTAGTGCACCACCATCATGGTGATTGACCAGCTTGTGTAGTGCACCACCATCATGGTGTTTGACCAGCTCCCGTAGTGCACCACCATCATGGTGATTGACCAGCTCCCGTAGTGCACCACCATCATGGTGATTGACCAGCTCCCGTAGTGCAGCACCATCATGGTGATTGACCAGCTCCCGTAGTGCACCACCATCATGGTGATTGACCAGCTCCCGTAGTGCACCACCATCATGGTGATTGACCAGCTCCCGTAGTGCACCACCACCATGGTGATTGACCAGCTCCCGTAGTGCACCACCATGGTGATTGACCAGCTCCCGTAGTGCACCACCATCATGGTGATTGACCAGCTTGTGTAGTGCACCACCATCATGGTGATTGACCAGCTCCCGTAGTGCACCACCACCATGGTGATTGACCAGCTCCCGTAGTGCACCACCATCATGGTGATTGACCAGCTTGTGTAGTGCACCACCATCATGGTGATTGACCAGCTCCCGTAGTGCACCACCATCATGGTGATTGACCAGCTTGTGTAGTGCACCACCATCATGGTGATTGACCAGCTCCCGTAGTGCACCACCATCATGGTGATTGACCAGCTCCTGTAGTGCACCACCATCATGGTGATTGACCAGCTCCCGTAGTGCACCACCATCATGGTGATTGACCAGCTCCCGTAGTGCACCACCATCATGGTGATTGACCAGCTTGTGTAGTGCACCACCATCATGGTGATTGACCAGCTCCCGTAGTGCACCACCATCATGGTGATTGACCAGCTCCCGTAGTGCACCACCATGGTGATTGACCAGCTCCCGTAGTGCACCACCATCATGGTGATTGACCAGCTCCCGTAGTGCACCACCATCATGGTGATTGACCAGCTTGTGTAGTGCACCACCATCATGGTGATTGACCAGCTTGTGTAGTGCACCACCATCATGGTGATTGACCAGCTTGTGTAGTGCACCACCATCATGGTGATTGACCAGCTCCCATAGTGCACCACCATCATGGTGATTGACCAGCTCCCGTAGTGCACCACCATCATGGTGATTGACCAGCTTGTGTAGTGCACCACCATCATGGTGATTGACCAGCTTGTGTAGTGCACCACCATCATGGTGATTGACCAGCTCCCATAGTGCACCACCATCATGGTGATTGACCAGCTCCCGTAGTGCACCACCATCATGGTGATTGACCAGCTCCCGTAGTGCACCACCATCATGGTGATTGACCAGCTCCCGTAGTGCACCACCATCATGGTGATTGACCAGCTCCCGTAGTGCACCACCATCATGGTGATTGACCAGCTCCCGTAGTGCACCACCATCATGGTGATTGACCAGCTCCCGTAGTGCACCACCATCATGGTGATTGACCAGCTCCCGTAGTGTACCACCATCATGGTGATTGACCAGCTCCCGTAGTGCACCACCATCATGGTGATTGACCAGCTCCCATTGTGCACCACCACCATGGTGATTGACCAGCTCCCGTAGTGCACCACCATCATGGTGATTGACCAGCTCCCGTAGTGCACCACCATCATGGTGATTGACCAGCTCCCATTGTGCACCACCACCATGGTGATTGACCAGCTCCCGTAGTGCACCACCATCATGGTGATTGACCAGCTCCCGTAGTGCACCACCATCAAGGTGATTGACCAGCTCCCGTAGTGCACCACCATCATGGTGATTGACCAGCTCCCATTGTGCACCACCACCATGGTGATTGACCAGCTCCCGTAGTGCAGCACCATCATGGTGATTGACCAGCTCCCGTAGTGCACCACCACCATGGTGATTGACCAGCTCCCGTAGTGCTGCACCATCATGGTGATTGACCAGCTCCCGTAGTGCACCACTATACTCCAGGATTTATCACCTGACATCTGGGAAAGCTGGAGGTTGAACTCATACCACCTTTGCGGTGAAGGATACAATGCTGGGGTTCCCACGCGTAAAATCCACAGTCTACCTGTCACCTGGATCATCAGCGACAATAGAGAATGAGCGTGAATGGTGTGATAGAATATAAGTACAAGACTCGGGATATTGTGTTGTGCACATATTAATATTGGTGATCAGTAGTCACACAAACTCGGTATCCATCAGAGTATATCTAGCAACCAGCTTTCTCTGTCTTGGGAGCCAAGGAGATTATAGAGGTGTTAAACTGTCAGGACTGAGAGTGACACCTCTTAACCTTTCAGTGTCGAGTTCACTCGTGGAGTGACAGGTCACGTGTGTGTGAACAATAGTGTTGTATAACACATTTGAGATAGAGTGTTTAACATCTGGTTCAGGAAGTATTGAGAGAGATTAATTACTACGGTGCTCTTGGTCACAGGTGAGTAAGGTAATTATATTAATGTCATTAATATTATTGTGTTGTGGTGTGGTGTCGAGTGACACCTTGTTTTTGCTCCGTCTGTCTGATTAAACGATTATTATAATTATTGTAATTATTGAAGTGTTAATTATAATTGCTTGTTGACTGTCTCTGAGCCAGTGTAAAATTAATGTAACTAATTGATTGTCAACTATCTAAGTGACAGTGTGGTAATGTAGGTTGTTAGTGGATTATCTTTGACTGGTTAACTGTCTGAGTGACAGTTTGAATCACCGAAATTATTATCTTTAATTGTTGACTCTCTGAGTGACAGAGAGTGATAACGTAAATTAATTGAGTGTTAATTAATTAATTAATTGTGATTTAATGTTTTGGTGACATTGTGGTGTTTGTATCCATGCACTTGTGTGTAAGTGTGTTGTGTTGGTGAAGTGTTGTGTTGGTGATGTGTTGTGTTGGTGAAGTGTTGTNTATATATATCTATATATATATATATATATATATATTATATATATATAAAAGACTTCTTTGTACACATTTATTATACAATTTATGAGTAACGAAGCACTACGACACATTACACACAGAAATCACAACAGCGTGATGCATCAAATGAACAAATCCACAAGTGCCGTGACGAGGGTTCGAACCTACGTCCGAGAGCATTCCAGACGCTGCCTTTATCGACTGCGCTATGACATGGTTAAAAGAATTACAACCCAGAAGTTCTAATACCTTTACTTGGATCCTGCAGCCTCTCCGAGACACAAACCAGGATTTTAAGCAATTCCCCCATGCACTCCAGTTCTGTCAATAGGCCGTTCTACCTCTTCGCCCTCACTTCATTACACATTGACAGAGCCTATTGACAGAGCTCGAGTGCATGGGGGAAGTGTGTAAAAATCTTGGTTTGTGTCTCGGAGAGGCTGCAGGGTTCAAGTAAGGGCAGTGGACCTTCTGGTTGCAATTCTTTTAACCATGTCGTAGAACAGTCAATTAAGGCAGCGTCTGGGATGCTCTCGGACGTAGGTTCGAACCCTCGTCACAACCCTTGTGGATTTGAAGCACTACGAGTTTGCTTGTAAAGAAAGCAAAGATATACAGGTTTCATTAATGGTTGCATAAATGCTTAATGATTCCTGGTCCAGATGGTTGCGGTTAGTCTCCCGCAACTTTCCATGGTGAGTTGTTCTTATATAGTGACAAAAGGTGGTTGGGGGTGGACTCCTACCTGGTATGGAACTCTGGGAACTCCGCTAGCCACAACAGTCATGTAGGCCGGGTGAGGGTCGTCGAAGGTGTCGGCCTCCACGTGCATGATGGCTCCTTGACGCACCTTCCTCTTCTCCTCAGTCAGGCCGCGCGTCGCCACCTCCATCTGCGTCCCTGCAACACCACACACACTTAGGCTGACAGAGACGGAGGCAGGGAGAGACAGAGAGAGAGGAGAGACAGAGAGAGAGGAGAGACAGAGAGAGAGTAGAGACAGAGAGTGTGTGAGAGATCTATTTATTGCTTGAATAAGTGCTTGCAAGATCTAACGTCGTCAGTTGATGTCCAAAGTGTGTCATGTTGGATGTCATTGGAGACGAGTCCAACAGTTCAACAGTTAAAGAGGTCAACAGTTATGACATGGGTCATCTGGATGTGTTCCAATGGAGTCACAATAGTCAAAGTGCCAGTGGATATAGGGAACCCCTACCCAGAGGTTATCTAGAGGTTATCTTGAGATGACTTCGGGGCTTAGCGTCTCCGTGGCCCAGTCGTCGACCAGGCCTTCTCGTTGCTGGAATAGTCAACCAGGCTGTTGGACGCAGTTATTCGCAGCCTGACGTATGAGTCACAGCATGGTTGATCAGGTATTCTTTGGAGGTGTTTATCAAGTTCTCTCTTGAACACTGTGAGGGTCGCCAGTTATGTCCCTTATGTGTAGTGGAAGCGTGTTGAACAGTCTCGGGCCTCTGATGTTGATAGTTCTCTCTTGAACACTGTGAGGGGTCGGCCAGTTATGTCCCTTATGTGTAGTGGAAGCGTGTTGAACAGTCTCGGACCTCTGATGTTGATAGTTCTCTCTTGAACACTGTGAGGGGTCGGCCAGTTATGTCCCTTATGTGTAGTGGAAGCGTGTTGAACAGTCTCGGACCTCTGATGTTGATAGTTCTCTCTTGAACACAGTGAGGGGTCGGCCAGTTATGTCCCTTATGTGTAGTGGAAGCGTGTTGAACAGTCTCGGGCCTTTGATGTTGATAGTTCTCTCTTGAACACTGTGAGGGGTCGGCCAGTTATGTCCCTTATGTGTAGTGGAAGCGTGTTGAACAGTCTCGGACCCCTGATGTTGATAGTTCTCTCTTGAACATTGTGAGGAGTCGGCCAGTTATGCCCCTTATGTGTAGCGGAAGCGTGTTGAACAGTCTCGAGCCTCTGATGTTGATAGTTCTCTCTTGAACACTGTGACGGGTCGGCCAGTTATGCCCCTTATGTGTAGTGGAAGCTTGTTGAGCAGTATCGGGCCTCTGATGTTGATTGAGTTCTCTCTGAGTACCTGTTGCACCTCTGCTTTTCAACGGGGGTATTCTGCACATCCTGCCATGTCTTCCGGTCTTATGTGCTGTTATTTCTGTGTGCAGGTTTGGGACCAGCCCCTCTACTATTTTCCATGTATAAATTGTTATGTACCTCTCCCGCCTGCGCTCAAGAGATTACAGATTTAGGCTCTTTAGTCGGTCCCAAGAGTTTAGATGTTTTACTGAGTGGATTCTAGCAGTAAAGGATTTCTGCACGCTCTCCAAGTCAACAATTTCTCCAGCTGTGAAAGGGGCTGTCATTGTGCAGCAGTACTCCACTCTAGAGAGCACAAGCGTTTTGAAAAGTATCATCATCGGTATAGCATCTCTAGTGTGAAAAGTTCTTGTTGTCCAACCTGTCATTTTTCTTGCAGTTGTGACGGCTACTTTATTGTGTTCTTTAAAGGTAAGGTCTTCCGACATGAGTACACCCAGATCCTTTACATTGCCTTTTCGTTCTATGTTATGATTTGACTGAGTTTTGTACGTGGTTTCCGTTTTTATATTTTCATTTTTTCGTAGAGTATGAGCTGGAACTTATCATCGTTAAACACCATATTATTTTCTGTAACCCATAG
>WNGS01158791.1:41404-51432 GCA_020271785.1 Procambarus virginalis
GGTGTAGTATGAGGGTCATACATCAAGGTGTAGTATGAGGGTCATACATCAGGATGTAGTATGAGGTCATACATCAGGGTGTAGTATGAGGTCATACATCATGGTGTAGTATGAGGTCATACATCATGGTGTAGTATGAAGTAATACATGAAGGTGTAGTATGAGGTCATACATCATGGTGTAGTATGAGGTCATACATCAGGGTGTAGTATGAGGTCATACATCAGGGTGTAGTATGAGGTCATACATCATGGTGTAGTATGAGGTCATACGTACATCAGGGTGTAGTATGAGGTCATACATCAAGGTGTAGTATGAGGGTCATACATCAGGGTGTAGTATGAGGTCATACATCATGGTGTAGTATGAGGTCATACATCAGGGTGTAGTATGAGGTCATACATCATGGTGTAGTATGAGGTCATACATCAGGGTGTAGTATGAGGTCATACATCATGGTGTAGTATGAGGTCATACATCATGGTGTAGTATGAGGTCATACATCATGGTGTAGTATGAGGTCATACATCAGGGTTGTAGTATGAGGTCATACATCAGGGTGTAGTATGAGGTCATACATCAGGGTGTAGTATGAGGGTCATACATCATGGTGTAGTATGAGGGTCATACATCAAGGTGTAGTATGAGGGTCATACATCAAGGTGTAGTATGAGGGTCATACATCAAGGTGTAGTATGAGATTAATACATCAGGGTGTAGTATGAGGGTCATACATCAAGGTGTAGTATGAGGTCATACATCAGGGTGTAGTATGAGGTCATACATCAGGGTGTAGTATGAGGGTCATACATCATGGTGTAGTATGAGGTCATACATCAGGGTGTAGTATGAAGTCATACATCATGGTGTAGTATGAGGTCATACATCATGGTGTAGTATGAGGTCATACATCAGGGTGTAGTATGAAGTAATACATGAAGGTGTAGTATGAGGGTCATACATCATGGTGTAGTATGAGGTCATACATCAGGGTGTAGTATGAAGTAATACATGAAGGTGTAGTATGAGGGTCATACATCATGGTGTAGTATGAGGTCATACATCATGGTGTAGTATGAGGGTCATACATCATGGTGTAGTATGAGGTCATACATCAGGGTGTAGTATGAGGTCATACAGCAGGGTGTAGTATGAGGTCATACATCAGCGTGTAGCATGATATACAAGATTTATTACGTAACTCAACATTTATGTAATATATAAAAACTAATTATAACTTGAACATGTAAAAATCACATTGTGTAATTAATCAATTGTTTACTAACTCACTGGACTACGAGGAGCCTGACTCACAGTGATCCCTACTCACTGGCGGTAGAAGATAAAGTATATATACTGATTAATTTTAAGTATGGACAGACTTGCTTGGCTTGGTTAGGATACATTAGGATAAGTTAGGTTAGGATATATTAGGATAGGTTAGGTTAGGATACATTAGGATAGGTTAGGTTAGGATACATTAGGATAGGTTAGGTTAGGTTAGGCTTTATTAGGATAGGTTAGGTTAGGATACATTAGGATAGGTTAGGTTAGGATACATTAGGATAGGTTAGGTTAGGTTAGGCTTTATTAGGATAGGTTAGGTTAGGATACATTAGGATAGGATAAGTTTGGTTAGGTTAGGATGCAGTAGGATAGGTTAGGTTTGGATGCATTAGGATAGGTTACGTTAGGTTAGGATACATTAGGATAGGTTAGGTTTGGTTAGGTTAGGATGCAATAGGATAGGTAGGTTAGGATACAGTTGGATAGGTTAGGTTAGGCTAGGATACAGTAGGACAGGTTAGGTTAGGATACAGTAGGACAGGATAGGTTAGGTTAGGTTAGGGGACAGTAGGATAGGTTACGTTAGGATAAATTGGAATAAGTTAGATTCAGAATACATTAGGATAGGCTAGGTTAGGATACATAGGGATAGGTAAGGTTAGGTCTGTTCAAAAAGTAACAATGATATAAACAGCGTAACATTTCCCAAGTCAAGAATCCAGTCCGAAGGTATGACCTCACCTGCAAATCTTGGCCGAGCGCCCTCTCTTGTGTGGCGGGGAGTGAGAGGGCGGCCCCCAGGACCTCCAGCAGGTGCTGCTCGCTCTCCGCCAGCGTCGCCTGCAGGGTCTCGTAGTAGGGACACGTCTGTGGGCACGACAACCGCCCGCTCAAACCTCCAGTCTCTCCCAAGGTTGGTAATGCATTATATTGTATGTGTATTTATGAACCTAGTTGATTTGAGACGTTTAAATTGGTTGTTATCTCAGAGGAGACGTCATACTCTTCTGGTGTACGGCGTACGTCATGGTAGACGGCGTACGTCATGGTAGATGGCGTACATCATGATAGACGGCGTACATCATGATAGACGGCGTACATCATGGTAGACGGCGTTCATCATGATAGACGGCGTACATCATGATAGACGGCGTACATCATGGTAGACGGCGTACATCATGGCAGACGGCGTACGTCATGGTCGACGTCGTACATCATGGCAGACGTCGTACATCATGGCAGACGTGGTACATCATCTCCTGGTGGAGGAATAGACGCACCAGGCGCCCGTATCAAGCCTTTACTACCTGGAGCGACTCACCTGTCCCTGGACGATGGGAACCATCTTGCTAGGGTCGACCCCCATGTTAGCGAAGGCGAGGTGGCAGCGGTCGATGGTCGAGGGAGGCAGGACAGGAGTCCGGCCGAATACCCAGGCAAACTCGGCCCGGAAGCCGAAGTACTCGAGGCAGGAGTACACGCAGGCGTACGTCCGGTAGTCCGTAGCCACGATCTGTTACCACATCAAGAGTGAAGAACAACATTAACGCCGTGCGAGGGATGTTCTTGAAGGTGGTGATGAGGAAGGATGTACGCCAAGCCACAGCAACACATGGACGGGATATGACAACAAGGGTTTAACATATGACGGAAGAAAGGAATGGTGCCCACCGCTTGGGCATTCTGGGTTATGGATGCCCAGCCACTTGGGCATTCTGGGTTATGGTGCCCAGCCACTTGGACATTCTGGGTTATGGATGCCCAGCCACTTGGACATTCTGGGCTATGGTGCCCAGCCACTTGGACATTCTGGGTTATGGTGCCCAGCCACTTGGACATTCTGGGTTATGGTGCCCAGCCACTTGGACATTCTGGGTTATGGTGCCCAGCCACTTGGACATTCTGGGTTATGGTGCCCAGCCCCTTGGACATTCTGGGTTATGGTGCCCAGCCCCTTGGACATTCTGGGTTATGGTGCCCAGCCCCTTGGACATTCTGGGTTATGGTGTCCAGCCACTTGGACATTCTGGGTTATGGTGCCCAGCCACTTGGACATTCTGGGTTATGGTACCCAGCCCCTTGGACATTCTGGGTTATGGTGCCCAGCCCCTTGGACATTCTGGGTTATGGTGCCCAACCGCTTGGGCATTCTGGTTTATGGTGCCCAACCGCTTGGACATTCTGGGTTATGGTGCCCAGCCCCTTGGACATTCTGGGTTATGGTGCCCAGCCACTTGGGCATTCTGGGTTATGGTGCCCAACCGCTTGGACATTCTGGGTTATGGTGCCCAACCGCTTGGGCATTCTGGGTTATGGTGCCCAACCGCTTGGACATTCTGGGTTATGGATGCCAAGCCACTTGGGCATTCTGGGTTATGGTGCCCAGCCCCTTGGACATTCTGGGTTATGGTGCCCAGCCACTTGGGCATTCTGGGTTATGGATGCCAAGCCACTTGGGCATTCTGGGTTATGGTGCCCAGCCCCTTGGACATTCTGGGTTATGGTGCCCAGCCCCTTGGACATTCTGGGTTATGGTGTCCAGCCACTTGGACATTCTGGGTTATGGTGCCCAGCCACTTGGACATTCTGGGTTATGGTACCCAGCCCCTTGGACATTCTGGGTTATGGTGCCCAGCCCCTTGGACATTCTGGGTTATGGTGCCCAACCGCTTGGGCATTCTGGGTTATGGTGCCCAACCGCTTGGACATTCTGGGTTATGGTGCCCAGCCCCTTGGACATTCTGGGTTATGGTGCCCAGCCACTTGGGCATTCTGGGTTATGGTGCCCAACCGCTTGGACATTCTGGGTTATGGTGCCCAACCGCTTGGGCATTCTGGGTTATGGTGCCCAACCGCTTGGACATTCTGGGTTATGGATGCCAAGCCACTTGGGCATTCTGGGTTATGGTGCCCAGCCCCTTGGACATTCTGGGTTATGGTGCCCAGCCACTTGGGCATTCTGGGTTATGGATGCCAAGCCACTTGGGCATTCTGGGTTATGGTGCCCAGCCACTTGGACATTCTGGGTTATGGTGCCCAGCCACTTGGACATTCTGGGTTATGGTGCCCAGCCCCTTGTTCATTCTGGGTTATGGTGCCCAGCCACTTGGACATTCTGGGTTATGGTGCCCAGCCCCTTGGACATTCTGGGTTATGGTGCCCAGCCACTTGGACATTCTGGGTTATGGTGCCCAGCCACTTGGACATTCTGGGTTATGGTGCCCAGCCACTTGGACATTCTGGGTTATGGGTTCCCAAGCGCTTGGACATTCTGGGTTATGGGTTCCCAGCCACTTGGACATTCTGGGTTATGAATGCCCAGCCACTTGGACATTCTGGGTTATGGGTGCCCAAGCGCTTGGACATTCTGGGTTATGGGTTCCCAGCCACTTGGACATTCTGGGTTATGGGTGCCCAGCCACTTGGACATTCTGGGTTAGAACACATTTAAGAAAGTTCTACATGTCCCTCAATCATAGCTCAAGCCAAAAAACTCACACTAAACATAAAAAAGACCAACTACATCTTATTTGGAAGCAAATCAACAAATGCAACTGGATTCAGATATACAATGTTAACATCAGCAATAAAAATAATGGATAGTTCCATGGTCTATACTTAGACAAGAGACTCAACTTGAGCACCCACATACAACACATAAACAAGAAAGTCTTAAAAGCAGTTGGTATACTCTCTATAATCAGATATTATGTTCTAAACTCTGCTCTCCTCTCACTATACCATGCACTAATCTATCCCTATCATATATATGGTATTTGACCTGGGGTTCAACCTCTGCAAATTACCTCAAGCACATCATCACCCAGCAAAAATCTGCTATCATAACAATAACAAACTTCGCTTTCAGACAACACTCAGCCCCCCTGTTTGAATCCCTAAACATAAACTCACTCCACACATTCTCTTGTGCCATTTACATTTACAAAACCCTGTTCTTAAATGCAAACCTTGCTCTGATGTAAACCCTATTACAGAAGTAATAGGACCCATAATCACCACACCAGAAATAAATATCTCTTTGATATCCCCAGAGTCAAACTTAATATGTGTAAACACTCTATGCAAATAAAGGGACCCAGTCTATGGAACTCACTCCCTAATGAATTGAAAAGCTGTCCAACTTTGCCTCATTCAAAAAAAAGTCCCTAATTTCATCTTCACAGTTTCCTACCTGGTGCTTTAAACTTGCACTGTATCTACTGGTACCCAGCTCCCCAAGGTAGGAAATGTATATGTTTATCTCTCAGAATGTTTGGTAATATGTTTATTGTTTGTGATGTGTGTCTATGTATGTATTAACACGATGTACTGAACGGGGTGAGAATAGCTTGAGCTACCTCATCCCTTTGTGTGTATTTTACCTCAATAAACTTATTTCAATTTCAATTTCAATTTCAATTCCCCAATACATGTACCAAAGCCGTATAACTTTACAATTGTAATCATTGCTATCATCGTATATCATTGTTGTTAGATTGAATGAATAATTTATTGCATTATACCTTGAAATAATCCTCAAATTATCCTATCATGTACCTACTAATCTTTGTCATATTTTCCTACAATGAGCCTGTTAACATTTATAAATTTTGCTAGAAATTACTTACCTAAAATTATCTATTAGATTAAGGACCTGCCCGAAACGTTATGCGTGTTAGTGGCTTTGCAAGAATGTAAAAACATCTATGTTATGCACTCTCATAAACCCAATGAGAAGAAGCCCTGTATATATATATATATATATATACATATATGATGTATATATATATATATACATATATGATGTATATATATATATATACAGGGCTTCAATGATAGAAACCCTGTACATATATATATATATATATATATATATATATATATATATATATATATATATATATATATATATATATATATATTATTAGTATATTTTGGTAGCAGTCTTTCCTGTAGACATATGTTATTAATATGACCGAAAAAGTAAGATTAATAATTCTAACACGAATTTTCTCAATTTTCCTTATGTTTGTTTTTACTGATGACGGTAAATGAAAAATCAATTCTCCAAAATTCATTCTTTATTTCTTAGTCTGACGCGACACTTGAGCGCGTTTCGTAAAACTTATTACATTTTCAAAGACTTTAGTTACACACACTGAACAGAGTTTAAACAGCTTTTCTTTTTTATACCTGCATTTGGGTGAGGTGACATGTTACAATGGTTTGGGGTGAGGTGAGAGCAAACACAGAACACGAAACAATGGGTATAAGCTAAAGGGAAGAATAGATCTGTAACTGCAGAAGGCCTATTGGCCCATATTTCTTGATGTTTCTATATTGGAGCGGAGTCTTGAAGTGGGTAGAATATAGTAGTGCGTTAATTGGCTGTTGATTGCTGGTGTTGACTTCTTGATGTGTAGTGCCTCGCAGATGTCAAGCCGCCTGTTGTCAGCGGCATACAGGCGGCTTGACATCTGCGAGGCACTACACATCAAGAAGTCAACACCAGCAATCAACAGCCAATTAATGCACAACTATATTCTACCCACTTCAAGACTCCGCTCCAATATAGAAACATCAAGAAATATGGGCCAATAGGCCTTCTGCAGTTACAGATCTATTCTTCCCTTTAGCTTATACCCATTGTTTCGTGTTCTGTGTTTGTTCTCACCTCACCCCAAACCATTGTAACATGTCACCTCACCCAAATGCAGGTATAAAAAGAAAAGCTGTTTAAACTCTGTTCAGTGTGTGTAACTAAAGTCTTTGAAAATGTAATAAGTTTTACGAAACGCGCTCAAGTGTCGCGTCAGACTAAGAAATAAAGAATGAATTTTGGAGAATTGATTTTTCATTTACCGTCATCAGTAAAACAAACATAAGGAAAATTGAGAAAATTCGTGTTAGAATTATTAATCTTACTTTTTCGGTCATATTTAATAACATATGTCTACAGGAAAGACTGCTACCAAAATATACTAATATAAAAACGCACGACCCAGCAGCAAGGAATCAAGCCTTCACGATAAAATATCGCCAAGATCTGATTCGTAATCAGATACACAAGGCAGAAAATGATATCAAAGACAATAAAACGCAACTACTTCAGGCCACAAACGAATGGAGAAACAGCAACATCGACGAAAGTCTCCGCACCCGCATCGAACAACACCTCGACATCCTCACAGACCGACATCACCTCAGCACGGAAACAAGGATTATCAAGAAGCTAACAACACTATATGGAGGACCCATGGCAATTCCACGACCAAGAGACGGCTTCCTGAACCTTGCAGGTATCAACCTCACTGAGGACCAAGTCACTCTCCTAAATCTGGGTATAAACTGTCACGTTATGTCCAGACCAAGTGCGTTGGCCCGGAAAGTGGAGTTGGAGATCCTGTTGGACGACATATTTGACCTCGAAGCACAAAAGAAGGTCACCACCAAAGACACCTTACAAGCTGAACTTATTGCAGAAGGAGGAAAGAATCGAGGCAACTACAGAAGTACCATACTGACCCCCGAGCTCAAAGCGGCAGCCAAGAGCCTTCGTGAGAACAAGGAGATAGTTGTCAGGAGAGGCGACAAGTCGCCAATATACGTCATCCTTAAGAAAGACGAATATCTGGCGAAAATGAACCACATACTCTCTGACCAAACTAAATTCCAAAGGGTAACGAAGGACACTACAGCCGAATTGAAAACAAAGGTCAACAAGTTGATTGAAACTGTGAATGCCAAGAAATCCGGACTCCACCTGCCAAAGATTATTGGAGAATATAAACCTGGATATGCGTATGGAAACGTCAAGACGCATAAGCCTGGAAACCCACTTCGGCCAATTATCAGCCAGATACCCACACCCACGTACAGACTGGCGAAACGACTCAACGGCTTACTGACTCCTTATGTCCCGTGCAACTTCAGCCTGAAATCCCCGAAGGAATTTGTTGACTTACTGCGGGGAACACGGGCTACAGGGATAAGAGCATCGTTGGACGTAGAATCACTGTTCACCAACGTACCTGTGGATGAAACAATCGGGATGATAGTGGACCGAGTGTATCGAGACCCGGCCTGTACTCCCTTGACATGCCAGAAAATATCCTGAGGAAACTACTCCAAGCTTGTACTAAGGAGGCACCCTTCTTGAGCCCGGATGGGCACATGTATAAGCAAGTAGATGGGGTCGCCATGGGTTCTCCCCTAGGCGTCCTGTTTGCAAACTTCTACATGGGTACTATTGAGGAAAAAGTCTTAGTCGACTTGAACTTGAAACCGGCCATATACTGCAGGTATGTTGACGACATTTTTACACAGGTACCTGATGTCAGACATCTGCAGGAGCTGAAAGAAGCGTTTGAGCAGAATTCTGTGTTACGTTTCACTTACGAGATGGAGAAGGATGGGAAGCTGCCCTTTCTAGATGTAACAGTCATGGAAAGGAGCGGAGGTTTCCACACTGCAGTCTACACTAAGGAAACAAACATAGGAATGTGCCTAAATGCCAACAGTGACTGCCCAGATAGGTACAAGAGGAGTGTTGTTAACGCTTATGTCGACCGTGCTCTCAGCCACAGCTCAGAATGGAAGCAAGTCGACGAAGAACTCTGTAGAGTAAGGCAGGTCCTAGTCAACAACGGCTTCTCCAATGGTTTCATTGAAGACATCATAAGAAGGAAAGTGAAACGCCATGCAACCTCTGAAGATACAACTAACACAACACCTATACCCCCTATTAGACTATTTTACAGGAACTTCTTCTCCACAGCTCATAAAACGGAGGAAAGGGTCCTGAAAGATATTGTTAATAGAAACGTTATCCCTACAGACAAAAATCAGAAGATACAATTGACGATTTACTATAAAACCAAGAAAACTGCCAACCTACTCATGAGAAACTCTCCAGACACAAAGCAGAACGCTTTGAAAGAGACCAATGTCGTCTATGCCTTCAAATGCCCACTTGGGGACTGTAAGCCCCAAGAACTCAATATATAGGCAAGACAACAACATCTCTTTCCAGGCGATTAACGATGCATAAGCAACAGGGCTCTATCAAGGAACATATAATCTCTTCCCACAACCAAACCATCACCAGAGAAATCTTAACAAACAACACAGAAATCATTGATAGATACAGCGACAACAGGCGGCTTGACATCTGCGAGGCACTACACATCAAGAAGTCAACACCAGCAATCAACAGCCAATTAACGCACAACTATATTCTACCCACTTCAAGACTCCGCTCCAATATAGAAACATCAAGAAATGGGCCAATAGGCTTCTGCAGTTACAGATCTATTCTTCCCTTTAGCTTATACCCATTGTTTCGTGTTCTGTGTTTGTTCTCACCTCACCCCAAACCATTGTAACATGTCACCTCACCCAAATGCAGGTATAAAAAAAAGCAAGCTGTTAAACTCTGTTCAGTGTGTGTAACTAAAGTCTTTGAAAATGTAATAAGTTTTACGAAACGCGCTCAAGTGTCGCGTCAGACTAAGAAATAAAGATGAATTTTGGAGAATTGATTTTTCATTTACCGTCATCAGTAAAACAAACATAAGAAAATTGAGAAAATTCGTGTTAGAATTATTAATCTTACTTTTTCGGTCATATTTAATAACATATATATATATATATAATATATATAATATATACTATATATATATATAATATATATAATATATATATAATATAATATATATATAATATATAATATATATAATATT
>WNGS01158792.1:14948-32417 GCA_020271785.1 Procambarus virginalis
CACCTCTTTAGATTACAGCTAAGCTGTTAATGTTTATTTGTAACAATAACTCTGTCGTTATATTAATGATCTCCCAAGGAGTTCAATATTACTAACCATTGCTATAGTAATATTAGTCTATATTACAGTGGTATATTGAAGTACATTTATTTTCAATTAATTATATTATGATTACTCTGGTGAAAAACCAGCGCCAGAATAATGCTAGGGATGAATTAATCTTTAAGCATGTAACCCCCCCAATTTGGGTAATTAAATTGACTCATAATACAACCCTTTAATATTCAATGTAATATTAATTTAAACATCCATAGGACGCCAGTTCATGGAGTAAAATTTTTAACCGCTTGCTCTACCCTTGTTTTCCACTTTTTCTCAAAAATTGGTGGTCCTTCGTAGCTATCGAAATAGTATCAATTTATATGATTTACATGAGTCAAGGTTTCCCACCGAGCGACCTCACGCTGACTGTGACCTACCAGCCTCACTCTGTGACCAGCGTGACTAGATCGGGAAGAGCATCTAGGTCCAGCAGGATCATGAATGAAGAAGAGGATAGATTTGTGGAGAAGCTGATAGGGAAATTTGTAGAGAGGAGGGACGTTAGGATAGTGGATCTAATCCAAGGGATTAAAAGTGAGATTTTTCAAAAAATTCAGGATGAGGTTCAGAGACAAAAGCAAGGGCTTATGGACTATATTCAGGGAGAAATCAGAAAGAGGCAGGGAAGCATGGGAAAGTGAAATAACTAGGCTTGCGACTGATTTTGGCAGGAATAACAGCATGGCAAGGAAGGGGAGTAGCGGGGGATGGAGTAGCGAGTGTGGAGGGATGGGGAGTGTCCAGGGAGGGGCGACCAGCATGAGAGTGCATCACTGAAAAGGTGGTCAATTATCCTCCATGGATTACTCGAATCCAGGGCATCATCAAGGCAGGAGAGGATGGAGATGGAAGAATTTGAGTTACAGGAGATCTTGAGATGTATTAGAGCCGATATGGCAGGAAATGAGGTGGAAATCCGCCGCCTTTATAACTACTTTAACAAGAATCGACCTGTTCTGGTACAGTTCTCTAACGAAGAGGCAGTGGATTACGTACACAAACATTTACTCAGAGGTAGCAAAACTATTACACACCGTTTATGTGATAGATATATGACAAAAGATGAACAGATAGCCCAGGGCGAGCCGACCTGCACGCTACAACTCTACCCATTTGAGTGTAGTTACCCACCCCACCCTTGCTACCCACCCCACAACACTCCTTCCCAAGTCACACCCTCCCCAAATCAGCCCTCCCATCCATCGCCCCTGCTTATCTCCCCAACACCCCCTATCCCCTCTGACCCCCATTGCATTCAATTCCATCTGCTTCATCCCACATTCCAATGACCCCCTCATCCCCTCAACCCCCACAACCTGCCCTGCCTGCCTCACCCCCCTCTGCCCCCCCATATCACCCTCCTCCTAATGCGATCCCTGTTCTTCCTCCATTTTCCTCTTCCCCCCTTCTGCTCCAATGCTCACACTTACCCCTGAGTCCCCCTTTACTAATACAACCTCTCTCCCACTCTCACTATCCATGCCCCATCCTCCCTCTTCAACCCACCCTCACTATCCTTCTCCCCCCACCTCTTAACCTCTATCTGACTCTCAGCCTCCTGCTACCTCTCAACCCCCACTATGCCTCTCAGACCCTCCCTAATTTTCAGACCCAGTATGCCCTTCCTACTCCAGACCTACCTTCTTAGACCTTCCTACCTACCTTCCTAGATGCCCAGACCCCATTCGCCCCAGCCACCCCCCACCAGATCTCATTCACCCCCAGACACCCCTCAGATCCCCCCACCCCCATTCGCCCCAAGATACCCTCAGAACCCCAGAGAAAGGGTGAACTCTGGTACCAGGGTTTCCAAGATGAGTCTCAGGTTTGGTACACTAATGCTGATGGGGTATCTAAAAGTAGAAAAGATAAAAGAAAGAGTTAGTGAGGCAGATCCTGACATAGTTGCAATAGTGGAAACTAAAATAAATGCCATGATCTTGGATGCAATCTTTCCAGAGGGGTACCAGGTGATAAGAAAAGAAGGACACAGAGACAGGGAGGGGGTTACCTTGAGGTGCTTCCGGGGCTTAGCGTCCCCGCGGCCCGGTCATCGACCAGGCCTCCTACTCCAGGGAGTGGCATTCCTAATAAAGCAGAAAGGAAGTTTGAAAACCTGGGAAATCGGGTTACCAATGAGTGCACAAGCTTCATACATGGAACTCTGACAGTAGATGGGAGGAAGATTGTGATCTTGGTAATCTACAATCCCCCACCAAACAGTAGAAGACCCAGACAGGAGTATGATGACAACAACAAGGCATGCATAGATGAACTGCAGAAGGCAGCAACACTAGCCCACAGACTGAGAGCGAAGCTGCTGATCATGGGGGACCTAAATCATGGAGAGGTAAATTGGGAATCAAGGAATTCCCATGGAGGGGACGAAACGTGGGGAGCAAAATTAGTAGATGTTATAGACAGGAATTTCCTAACACAGCATATGAAGGAAGACACAAGGGAAAGAGGAGGGGATACACCGAGCCTATTAGACCTGATTTTCACGCAGAACGTAGAAGACATCGAGAATTTGGAACATGAAATACCTCCTGGGGCCAGTGACCATTGTGTCCTAGTCTTTGACTACATGATGGAACTCAAACTTGTGACCATGGGACAAGAGGTCTGGGAAAGGAGAGTTGACTACAGGAAAGGGGAATATCGGAGGATAAAGAACTATCTGGGAGAAGTGCAGTGGGAGGAAGAAATTAGAGGAAAAGCAGTTCAAGATATGATGGACCTAGTCATACAGAAATGCAAGGAGGCAGAAGAGAGATTTATACCAACAATAAAGGAAAAAAGTAAGATGGAATATAAAAACCCATGGTTTAATAGACAGTGTCAGGAAGCAAAAATGAGAAGCAAGAGGGAGTTAAAGAAGTACAGAAGGCAAAGGACAGAGGACAAGAGAATTAGATTCAACAGAGCTAGGAATGATTACATTAACATACGAAGAGCATCGGAAAGAAATTTTGAGAATGATATTGCGTTCAAAGCAAAAAAGCAACCTAAGTTACTACACAGTCATATAAGAAGAAAAATGTCGGTGAACGACCAAGTGACAAGACTGAGAAAAACAGAAGGGGCATATACAGAAAGCGACAAGGAAATCTGTGAGGCACTGAATGCCAGTTTCCATGGAGTGTTCACAACCGAGCCTGAGCAGCTTCCATTGTTAGAAGAGATTATCCTAGATGAAAGACTATCAGATATAGAGGTGACAGCAGAGGAGGTAATGAAACAGTTGACAACACTGGATGCAACTAAAGCGGTTGGACCAGACAAAGTATCACCGTGTATACTAAAAGAAGCAGTGCAGGCCCTCAGCGTGCCTCTGGCAAGGATCATTAATGAATCACTTATAACAGAAAAATTGCCCAATTACTGGAAGAGGGCAAATGTTGAACCGATTTTCAAGAAAGGTGATAGGGAGGAGGCACTTATTATTAGGCTCAGAATAATTAGGCAAAGACTGGTTGCACACCTGGAGAACATTGGGTTTGTAAAAAAATATCAACATGGGTTCCGGAAAGGGAAATCTTCCCTAACAAACCTTTAGGAATTCTTTGATAAAATTACGAGGATAAGGCAAGACAGAGACGGTTGGGCAGATTGCCTTTTTCTGGACTGCCAAAAAGCCTTTGATACAGTACCGCACATGAGACTGCTATTCAAATTTGGAAGGCAGGAAGGAGTGAGCGGAAAGGTCCTAGCATGGGTAAGGAACTACCTAACAGGAAGGAGCCAGAGAGTTATGATAAGGAGCGAGAAGTCGGACTGGCGAACAGTAACGAGTGGAGTACCTCAAGGATCGGTGCTGGGACCAATTTTATTTCTAATTTATGTTAACGGCATGTTTACAGGAGTAGAATCCCACATGTCGATGTTCGTGGATGACACAAAGTTGATGTGAAGAGTTGACTAATGAGGATTGTAAGATCCTCCAAGAGAACTTGAATAGGTTGCAGAGATGGCCCAATAGAATTCTATGACCAAGCAACACAAATTAGGCAAGAAAGAGAAGGGTGGGCAGACTGCATTTTCTTGAATTGTCAGAAAGCCTTTGACACAGTACCTCACAAAAGTTGGAGCAACAGGCAGGAGTAAAAGGTAAGGTGCTCCAGTGGATAAGGGAGTATCTAAGCAATAGGAAACAGCGAGTAACGGTGAGGGGGGAGACATCAAAGTGGCGAGATGTCACCAGCGGAGTCCCACAGGGCTCTGTACTCAGACCCATCTTGTTTCTAGTATATGTAAACGACCTTCCAGAGGGTATAGACTCATTCCTCTCAATGTTTGCTGATGATGCAAAAATTATGAGAAGAATCAAAACAGATGAAGATAGACAGAGACTACAGGATGACCTGGACAACCTGGAGGAATGGTCTAAAAAATGAATGCTAAAGTTCAACTCAGGAAAGTGTAAAGTAATAAAATTAGGCGAAGGGAGCAGAAGGCTGAACACAAGGTACCATCTGGGAGATGAAATCCTGCAAGAGTCAAATAGGAAGATCTGGGGGTCGATATCACACCGAACCTGTCTCCAGAGGCCCACATCAAAAGGATATCATCAGCGGCATATGCTAGACTGGCCAATATAAGAACTGCCTTTAGAAACTTGTGTAAGGAATCGTTCAGGACCCTGTATACCACTTATGTAAGACCAATCCTGGAGTATGCAGCTCCAGCCTGGAGTCCATATCTTGTTAAACACAAGACGAAGTTAGAGAAGATTCAGAGGTATGCCACCAGACTGGTCCCGGAACTGGGAGGAGTGAGTTACGAGGAAAGACTAAGGGAGCTGAACCTCACAACCCTGGAAAACAGAAGAGTAAGGGGAGACATGATAACCACCTACAAAATTCTCAGGGGAATTGACAGGGTGGATAAAGACAAACTCTTTAGCACGGCTGGAACACGAACAAGGGGACACAAGTGGAAACTTAGTACCCAGATGAGCCACAGAGACGTTAGAAAGAATTTTTTCAGTGTCAGGGTAGTTAACAAATGGAATGCATTAAGTAGCGATGTGGTGGAGGCTGACTCCATACACAGTTTGAAATATAGATATGATAGAGCCCAATAGGCTCAGGAATCTGTACACCAGTTGATTGACAGTTGAGAGGCGGGAGCAAAGAGCCAGAGCGCAACCCCCGCAAACACAACTGGGTGAGTATAACTAGGTGAGTACAATACGAAAATGACATCGCAAGCAAGGCAAAGACTGAACCTAAATTGCTGCACAGCCACATCAGTAGAAAAACAGTAAAGGAACAGGTAATGAAATTGAGGATAGGGGGGCAGAAGGATTCACTACAAACGACATGGAAGTGTACGAGGAACTGAACAAGACATTCCAGGAGGTCTTCACATTAGAGCAAGGGGAAGTTCCATAGATAAGAGAGGGAATAGTAAACCAGGAACCACTAGAAGAGTTTGAGATTACCAGTGGGAATGAAAGGAAGCACCTGCTAGAGTTGGATGTGACAAAGCCTATAGGCCCAGATGGAATCTCCCCATGGATACTATAGGAAGGAGCAGAAGCATTGTGCCTACCACTCTCCATAGTGTATAACAAATCACTGGTAACAGGGGAACTGCCAAAAATTTGGAAGTCTGCTAATGTAGTCCCGATATACAAGAAAGGGGATAGACAGGAGGCACTGAACTACAGGCCAGTGTCCCTAACCTGCATACCATGCAAGCTGATGGAGAAGATTGTGCGAAAAAAAACTAGTGGAACATCTGGAGCGAAGGAACTTTGTAACACAGCATCAACATGGGTTCAGGGATGGCAGGTCCTGCCTCACAGGGTTACTTGAATTTTATGACCCGGCAAGAAAAATCAGGCACGAAAGAGAAGGGTGGACAGACTGCATATTTTTGGATTGCCAGAAAGCCTTGACACAGTGCCACACAAGAGGCTAGTGAAAAAACTGCAGAAGCAGGCAGGAGTGAAAGGGAAGGTACTCCATTGGATACAGGAGTACCTAAGCAACAGAAGACAGAGAGTCACTGTGAGGAGTGAGGCCTCAGATTGGCGAGACCTTATAAGTGGAGTCCCGCAGGGTTCAGTCCTTGGACCTATACTGTTTCTGATATATGTAAATGATTTCCCAGAGGGTATAGAATCGTTTCTCTCATTGTTTGCTGATGATGCTGAAATTATGAGGAGGATTAAAATTGAGGATGATAGTAGGAGGCTACAAGATGACCTAGACTGAATGAATGGTCCAACAAATGGCTACTAAAGTTCAACCCGAGTAAAGGCAAGGTCATGAAACTAGGCGGTGGAACCAGGAGGCCAGACTCAGGATACCAAATGGGAAATGAAGTATTTCATGAAACGGGCAGAGAGAAAGATCTAGGAGTTGATATCACACCAAACCTGTCTCCTGAAGCTCACATAAAAAGAATAACATCTGTGGCGTATGCAAGGCTGGCTAACATCAGAACAGCCTTCAGGAACCTGTGTAAGGAATCATTCAGAATCTTGTACACCACATATGTAAGACCAATTCTGGAGTATGCGGCCCCAGCATGGAGCCCGTACCTTGTCAAGCACAAGACGAAGCTGGAAAAAATTCAGAGGTACTCCACTAGGCTAGTCCCAGAACTAAGAGGCATGAGTTACGAGGAAAGGCTGCGTGAAGTTCACCTCATGACGCTGGAAGACAGAAGAGTAAAAGGAGATATGATCACTACCTACAAAATTCTCAGAGGAATTGAGAGGGGAGATAAGGATAAACATTTAAACACTCGTGGCACGTGAACAATAGGACAGAGGAGGCGACTGAGCACCCAAATGAGCCACAGGGACGTTAGAAAGAATTTTTTCAGTGTTAGAGTAGTTAACAGATGGAATGCATTAGGCAGTGATGTAGTAGAGGCTGACTCCATACTCGGTTTCAAATGTAGATATGATAGAGCCCAGTAGGCTCAGGAACCTGTACACCAGTTGACTGACCGTTGCGAGGCGGGACCAAAGATCCAGAGCTCAACCCCTGCAAGCACAAGTAGGCGTGTACAAGTAGGTGAGTACACGCACACACATACACACACACACACAGGCGAGGACAGGTATACAGAGAATGACAAAGAGGTGTGTGAAGAACTCAACAAGAGGTTCCAGGAGGTCTTCACAATAGAACATGGCAAGGCCACTATGCTGGGAGAAGGGGCAGTAAACCAGCCTGCCTTGGAAGGATTCGAAATTACGAGAGATGAGGTCAAGAGACGCCTGTTGGATCTGGATGTGAGAAGGGCTGTTGGTCCAGACGGGATCTCGCCATGGGTATTGAAAGAGTGTCCAGAGGCACTCTGGTTGCAACTCTCCATAGTGTATAGTAGGTCACTAGAGATGGGAGACCTACCAGAAATATGGAAGACGGCAAATGTGGTCCCAATTTACAAAACGGGTGACAGACAAGAGGCACTGAACTACAGGCCAGTGTCCTTAACTTGTTTACTATGGAAAGTGATGGAGAAGATCGTGAGAATTTTATGACTCGGCAAGTAACCTAGTAACACATCTGGAGAGAAGGGACTTCGTTACAACAAATCGCCAACATGGGTTCAGGGAGGGTAAATCTTGCCTTACTGGCTTAATAGTATTCTACGATCAGGTGACAAAAATTAAGCAAGAAAAAGAAGGCTGGGAGGACTGCATTTTTTTGGACTGTCGGAAAGCCTTTGACACTGTCCCCCATAAGAGGCTGGTACATAAGCTGGAGAGACAGGCAGGAGTAACTGGTAAAGTGCTCCAGTGGATAAGGGAGTACCTAAGCAATAGGAAGCAAAGAGTTACAGTGAGGGGTGAGACCTCAGATTGGCGTGAAGTCACCAGTAGAGTCCCACAGGGCTCTGTACTCGGTCCTATCCTGTTTCTGATACGCGTAAATGATCTCCCAGAGGGGGAGATCGGACTCATTCCTCTCAATGTTTGCTGACGACGCCAAAATTATGAGAAGTATTAAGACAGAGGAGGACAGCTTGAGACTTCAAGAAGACCTGGACAAGCTACAGGAATGGTCGAACAAATGCTTATTTGAGTTTAACCCAAGCAAATGTAATGTAATGAAGATAAGTGTAATGAGCAGGAGGCCAGTTACAAGATATCATTTGGGAGATGAAATACTTCAAGAGTCAGAGAGAGAGAAAGACCTGGGGGTTGATATCACGCCAGACCTGTCCCCTGAAGCTCATATCAAGAGGATAACATCAGCAACATATGTCAGGTTGGATAACATGAGAACGGCCTTTAGACACTTTTGCAAGGAGTCATTCTGAACTTTGTATACCAATTATGTCAGACCAATCCTGGAGTATGCAGCCCCAGCATGGGGTCCATATCTAGTCAAGAATAAAACTAAACTGGAAAAAGTTAAAAGGTTTGCCACCAGACTAGTACCCCCCCCCTAACTCTGTCGTTGGACGACAGAAGAGTTAGGGGGGACATGATCACCACATTCAAGATTCTCAGGGGAATCGATAGGGTAGATAAAGACAGGCTATTTAACACAAGGGGCACACGCACTAGGGGACACAGGTGGAAACTGAGTGCCCAAATGAGCCACAGAGATATTAGAAAGAACTTTTTTAGTGTCAGAGTGGTTGACAAATGGAATGCATTAGGAAGTGATGTGGTGGAGGCTGACTCCATACACAGTTTCAAGTGTAGATATGATAGAGCCCAGTAGGCTCAGGAACTGTACACCTGTTGATTGACAGTTGAGAGGCGGGACCAAAGAGCCAGAGCTCAACCCCCGCAAACACAATTAGGTGAGTACAATTACGTGAGTACAGTCACCCACAAACACAAACGCACATACACATACACATATACACATACACATATACACATACACACACACACACGCCTGTACAGCTATCGACGTGTCGGACTTTAATGATGTAACTGAATGGGAATTAAATCATGCACTGAAGATAGGAAAATCAACTGCTCCTGGAGAGGACGGTATTACTTACAGTTTACTGAGATTAGTCTCACACGTACCAGGTAATCCACTTTTAGTGTTGTACAGAATGAGTTTACGTGAAGGAGTATTACCTGATGCTTGGACACAGAGTGTCATTGTTCCCATCCCCAAACCACACTCAGATAATTATAGACCCATATCTCTAACATTGTGTGTTTGTAAAGTGCTTGAACGTATTGTTCTTAACAGATTCATGTATCGTATACAGGGGCACCTGTCACCCCAACTGTTTGGATTTATGCCTGGGCTCAGTACACAACACTGTTTTGCTGAATACTTTGCACATATTGAAGCTTCCCCTCAAACAGTCTTCATCGACCTAGCAGCAGCTTTTGATACAGCAAACAGAGAAATCATACTGGAACAGCTTGCCGAGCTGGGAATACAAGGAAAATTACTGAAATGGATAAAGGGCTATTTGTCTAATCGAACAGCATATGTTTTGTTTAATGGTGTTAAAAGCACAGAGAGCAAACACTTTGAACTGGGAACTCCACAAGGAGGGGTCCTCAGCCCCTTGTTGTTCAACGTTCTGATGCATAAACTTATTAAAGATCTTCCAACTAATAATGAAGACACTGTCATTTGTTATGCTGATGATATATGTTTACAGGCTGCCTCCGAGCCTAGAATGCAAGTTCTGCTCGATGCTTTTGCTACTAGAGCTGAGGAATGTGCCTCCTTATCTCTGTACAGAAAACTCGTGCCCTCATTCCATGTGGTATTCCACCACCCAATTATCATATAGATGGGCGAGCACTTGAGAACTGCGAGTCTTACAGATACCTTGGTGTCCCCATTAACGACCCTGGGTACCTTTCTTCTCTCAAGAGGAGACTGTGGGAGAGATTAAAGCCCTTGCGGGTCCTTGTTGGTGTCAATCATGGAATTAACGTGAGACTTGCTAGAATGTTTTATGTATCATTTATACGCTCTGTGATTGACTACAATGCTCTACATCTCACACTGTATACTGACAAAGAGCTGAAATCTCTTGAAACCTTGCAAAATGAAGCTATGTGTCTCATCCTTGGGGCTCCAAAGTCCACGAGAATAGTTAATATGAGAGCAGAGTTAAAATTACCTACCATAAGTGAGAGAATTTTGTCTATTAGCACAGTTTTCGGCGTGAAGGCATTGAGTAGATCTAGGCAACACATGAAGTTTCAAGCTAAACTTTCTAATATGCTGCACTCACCTGAGGTTTATAGAAGAAGAACGAAATCTGATTATGTATTTTGGTTCTACAAGGTAGCCAACTCCATCAAAATATTAAATATGTACCCAACTCAATTAATGATTAATCAACCAATTACTCCATGGGATAACTGGGATCTATCAGTTGATTTTGTAAATGCGCCCAAGAAAGATAGTGTGCACTCTACATTATTAAAACAGTTAACACTGAAAAGCATCACTGAAAGTACTCAGAGTATGGGTAACGATGTGTATCAGTGCTATACCGACGGCTCTGTAGAAGAAGGTGGACGATGTACCGGATGTGCATGTAATATATTTGAACAATCTTCTCTCGTACATACAGCAATGAAGCGCGTCAATGACTGGGCAAGTACAACTCAAACCGAACTTGCAGGCATATACCTTGCCACTGAATTTTTAAAAGACAAAGGCAGTGGACTTATATACTGTGACTCGCAGAGTGCACTCCTGGCATTGAACGCACATAGTAGTGACACCCAGAAAATAGTCAGTGATATTCGAATGAATGTTTTAGCTGCTAAAGAAAACCGATTTGAATTAAATTCCTATGGATACCATCACATGTTGGCATCTCAAGGCATGACACTGTTGATATGCTTGCAAAGACAGCCTGTAGAAAACCAGTGGTAGAAATTGATATGGGTGTTTCATTAGCAGTGACAAAGAGAATACTTAAACAATATCTAATGAAGATCTCACCGACCTAACAAATTCACAAAGACCGAAAGTTGTAGCATTAAATATTATGATAGATATCGTGAGGAAACATTCACATATGGGACTAATAGAACAAGAACCCGGCAATGTGATGTTATAGTGGCCAGAATACGCCTGGGATATAGACGTATCTGGCAGCTTTCTCAAAACCCAAATGTCGAGTACACAATGTGTGGGAACTGACCTATGAGATTTATATATATTTAATTTATATGAATTTATATAGAATATATATTTACGTTAATTTATATATTTCGATAGCAATTGGTATGATGTTAAGTGGACTGTATTTCTGCAATAATCTCACAAATCGATCCCTACACATTAGGGGGGTTTATATTGAATTTATATATATGCAGCCAATCAAACTACAGTATTAACTACATATATTAGTATACATTGAGGAGGTTCCTTATCTTATTACACAGCAGGCTTAGTTCACCAGGTATAACTAGGATGTAGACACCAAATTATCCTATTTTGAGGCAGCTTCCATCACCTATAGTAACTTATATACCAAGTCTTGCTTCCTCTTCTTGTACCTGTCAAAGGTGCTAGCTGTAAAGCCAGAATCCTAATATATGACAGCTATATCAGAGAAAACACTGTATAATGATTCAAATAAAGACCACGGCTTAATTACCTTTAGTATGAGGCGAGTTCGCATTCTAACCGGTTCGCCCAATATCTACCAACATTAATGGCCAAAAATGATTAGATAAACGGGTTTCGGTAGAACACTTAGCTTGTTTATTGTTGACTGTGTGTTGATAATGAAAGACCTTTGGTTTTCATAACACTTCGTCCAAGAGATATAATAGGAGCCGAATTTGCTCCCTGTGCCTCTGTGGTCTTAATAACAATGGCTGACCACTCCCTACTACTGACGCTACTGGCTTACTTTGTCCAGATATCAGTAACAGATAGAAGGGTCACATTTACTTTCTTTTGACACTGATAATTAAGTTAATTAAAATGAGATGTTTTTATGATGGTAAAAGTCCAAAGACTAATGTATTTAAGAATAATTCCAACACAATAGCTGGTGAATTATAATAGTATGTGGCAATGATATCCGTTTTCTATTGACGGAAAATTCCACTACAAGTTACATTTTCTATGGGTTAACTTGTGTATACAACGCAGCAATATTATCTGCAATTGCATGTAATATTATTAAATGGTGTCGGATTTTCCGACACAATGTGTCAACTTTGTAAAAGAGAAAACATGCACTCTCTTGAACATTATATTGTAGAATGTCCCATACTGGCTGACTTTCGCCCCCCTGGGCTAAGGTATGCTGAACTGTGTAATTACTATATGAGTACTGGAACACTTGATGATATATTGGACTTGTACCCAAGATTAACCATGTAATGTATCAATTATACAATGTATGTATGTGATGTAACTATATAACCTGAGCTTGTAAAAGCACCTTAATCACCTTCAGTGATTAAGTGCTTAATTGCACACTAGTTTCTCTATCAGCTATCTCACCCTGTCAGCGTAAAAGAGACAAATGTATGTGAATGCATGTGTGTGTATATATGTATGTATATATGTATATGTACGTATGTGTGTGTATGAATATGTATGTGTATAAAATATATATGGAAGTTGGTCAGAATTACATTTCACCTTTGTAAATGCACATCAATGACACTATGTAAAAGATACATCGAACACTTATGTAGGGCATACGAAAATCTGTGTATCTATGTATTTACGTATGTAGGTTAGCTTAGCATTTTAAAAGCACCGAATCACCTGTTGTTGATTGTTCAATAAATCCCTGAACTATATGTTTAACATATCTCTAACCCTGTCCATGGAGGACAGAAGACAATGTATATATGTTGGTTAGCATTGTAAATGTGTGGCCACGTCTGTGGTAGAAATAATAAACACACACACACACACACACACACACACACACACACACACACACACACACACACACACACACACACATACACACACACACACACCACACTACATACATACACATACATACTTAGGTTAGTTAGGGGGACATGATCACCACATTCAAGATTCTCAGGGAATCGACAGGGTTGATAAAGACAGGCTGTTTAACACAAGGGGCACACGCACTAGGGGACACAGGTGGAAACTGAGTGCCCAAATGAGCCACAGAGATATTAGAAAGAACTTTTTTAGTGTCAGAGTGGTTGACAAATGGAATGCATTAGGAATGCATTAGGGTGGTGGAGGCTGACTCCAAACACAGTTTCAAGTGTAGATATGATAGAGCCCATTAAACTCAGGAAACTGTACACCTGTTGATTGACGGTTGAGAGGCGGGACCAAAGAGTTAGAGCTCAACCCCCGCAAGCACAACTAGGTGAGTACAACTAGGTGAGTATACTCAACATTCAAGATGGCCGCCGGCAAGAGGAAATACAATACAGAGCTTGATTTTGCTGGATTCAGTGAAGAAAGCATTGATATAACCAGTCTATACAACAAGTTGGCAAAACTAGATACTATAGTGACCTCTCATATAGAATTAATTAGTAAATTGAAAGAAAGTAATGACCATTTAAATAGCAAAGTTGTATGTCTTGAGGGTGTAGTGAAAGACTTGTGCAAGGATAAGTTTCAATTGGAAACAAATTGCAAAGCCATGGAAGAAGAAAATAGACTCTTAAAAATAGCTTTGGAAGAAGTTAAAGTAAATTTAAACACAAATGACTACAATAGGTTAGGTAAGGAATTTCCACAGGAGAAACAGCTTTTGTCAGCACAGATGGAGGAAGTTACACAGGGAATAGAACAGTGCAAGAAAGATATGCAACTCACTTATGCGCAAGTGGCCAAGGACAAGGAAAAAATAGAAGAAGCAGTAAAGGAAGTCAAACACTGCAGCAACCAAGATAAAACAAACATTAGGCTAGAGGTGAGAAAAGAATTGGCATCTAACCCAAAGTTGGTGCAAAACACAATTGATCGGAGTAAGTCCCTGATCATTTTTGGCTGCAAAGAAAAGGAGATAACATCTAGGTCAGAAAGAGCTGTAGAAGAAGCAAAAGTAGTAGATAAAATTGTTGGCCTCGTGGAAGGTCTTACAACCATAGAGAATGTGTGCGACTACAGGAGAATAGGTAGATATGTAAAAGGGAAAGATCGACCTTTGAGGATCACCCTAAATGGTACCAAACAGATGGAAGAAGTACTGAGGAATGCTAGAAAATTACAAAGTGATGAGGATGGGAAAGTGTGGTCGTTAAGACGAGATCTTTCAAAAGAAGATAGAGAGAAGCTGAAACTGAACCTCGCCGAGGCAAAACGTTTAAATGAGAGTAGGAATGAAGAAGAAATCAATTCTTTTTTCTACAAAGTGATAGGGGTAGGCAGACCAGTAAAGTGGTACATAAAGGCAAACCAACAAAATCATTAGAGAAAGGGGGAGTGAAAAATAAGAAGATGGGGAACAAGTTCCTGAAGATTGCATACACCAACATAGATGGAGTAAGGTCAAAGATACTGGAGTTAAGTGATATAATACAGCTGCAGACACCAGACATTGTTGCACTCACGGAGACAAAACTTGAAGATGTTATTTTAAATGAGGTCATATTCCCAAGGGGCTACTCAATTTGGAGACGGGACAGAAAATTAGGAAAGGCGGTGGCGTTGCTGTGCTGGTGAAAGAACACCTAAAGGTGAACGAAATAATGACTACCAATCCACAAGAAGTTGACATAATAGCACTAGAGATCTGCCATGAGGATGATAAACTAATGATCATAAATGCATATAGTCCACCGCTAAGCAGCACATGGTCAAAGGAGGAGCTAGATAGTAAACGAGAAGGTCTTATAACGATAATGAGAGAGATCATAGCGAGAGCGGATAACGATAGTTCACGACTGTTGATAGTCGGCGACTTCAACTTGAAATCCATAGACTGGGAAGCATATGAAGCTAAAACAGAAGATTTCTGGACCTGTAAATTTGTAGACCTCATCCTGGAAACATTCTTGTATCAACATGTTAAACAAGCTACGAGGATGAGGGAAGGGGACGTTCCCTCCATGCTAGATTTGATATTTACCAGGAAGGAGGAAGAAATATTTGACATTCAGTACCTTCCTCCCTTGGGTAAAAGTGACCATGTCTTTTGGGAATAAAGTATGCAATGCGTTATAATCTGGAAGAAAATATGACGGTCGATGCAATTGAAAAACCTGACTTTAGGAGAGGACATTATGGCAACCTTAGAAATTTTTTAGGGAGTATAATTGGACAGACTTGTTGCTAGGCAAGGAAGTGAATGAGATGTATGTCAAGTTTTGTGAAATATATGATAAAGGCACAAAAAATTTATACCAAAACAGAGAAGCAGAACTAGGAAACAGGATTGGTTCAACAGAAAGTGCGAGAGGGCCAGAGACCAAAAGACACAAAAATGGAATCAATACAGGAAGAGGCCAACCCCCAAACATACCAGCGATACAAAGATGCGAGAAACAACTACACGGCAGTGAGGAGAGAGGCAGAAAGAAATTTTGAAAAAGGGATTGCAGACAAATGTAAAACAGAACCAGGTCTATTCTATAAATTCATAAACAACAAATTGCAGGTAAAGGATAATATTCAGAGGTTGAAAATGGGAAATAGATTCACGGAAAATGAAAAGGAAATGTGTGAAACATTAAACGAAAAGTTCCAAAGTGTGTTTGTACAAAATGAAATCTTCAGGGAACCAGATACAATAAGAATTCCAGAGAACAACATAGAGCACATAGAGGTGTCTAGAGACGAAGTGGAAAAAATGCTCAAGAGCTAAATAAGAACAAAGCAGTTGGTCCAGATGGAGTTTCACCATGGGTTCTGAGAGAATGTGCACCTGAGCTCAGCATCCTCTTCAACTGATTTTTCAGGCATCCCTGTTTACAGGAGTTGTAGCTGATGTGTGGAAAAAGGCTAACATAGTTCCAATTACAAAAGTGGAAGCAGGGAAGACCCCCTTAATTATAGACCTGTATCATTGACAAGTGTAATAGTCAAAATATTGGAAAAAATAATTAAAACTAAATGGGTAGAACACCTGGAGAGAAATGATATAATATCAGACAGACAGTATGGTTTTCGATCTGGAAGATCCTGTGTATCGAATTTACTCAGTTTTTATGATCGAGCAACAGAGATATTACAGGAAAGAGATGGTTGGGTTGACTGCATCTATCTGGACCTAAAAAGGCTTTCGACAGAGTTCCACATAAGAGGTTGTTCTGGAAACTGGAAAATATTGGAGGGGTGACAGGTAAGCTTCTAACATGGATGAAAAATTTCTGACTGATAGAAAAATGAGGGCAGTGATCAGAGGCAATGTATCGGACTGGAGAAATGTCACAAGTGGAGTACCACAGGGTTCAGTTCTTGCACCAGTGATGTTTATTGTCTACATAAATGATCTACCAGTTGGTATACAGAATTATATGAACATGTTTGCTGATGATGCTAAGATAATAGGAAGGATAAGAAACTTAGATGATTGTCATGCCCTTCAAGATGACCTGGACAAAATAAGTATATGGAGCACCACTTGGCAAATGGAATTTAATGTTAATAAATGCCATGTTATGGAATGTGGAATAGGAGAACATAGACCCCACACAACCTATATATTATGTGAGAAATCTTTAAAGAATTCTGATAAAGAAAGAGATCTAGGGGTGGTTCTAGATAGAAAACTATCACCTGAGGACCACATAAAGAATATTGTGCGAGGAGCCTATGCCACGCTTTCTAACTTCAGAATTGCTTTTAAATACATGGATGGCGATATACTAAAGAAATTGTTCACGACTTTTGTTAGGCCAAAGCTAGAATATGCAGCGGTTGTGTGGTGCCCATATCTTAAGAAGCACATCAACAAACTGGAAAAGGTGCAAAGACATGCTACTAAGTGGCTCCCAGAACTGAAGGGCAAGAGCTACGAGGAGAGGTTAGAGGCATTAAATATGCCAAAACTAGAAGACAGAAGAAAAAGAGGTGATATGATCACTACATACAAAATAGTAACAGGAATTGATAAAATCGATAGGGAAGATTTCCTGAGACCTGGAACTTTAAGAACAAGAGGTCATAGATATAAACTAGCTAAACACAGATGCCGAAGAAATATAAGAAAATTCACTTTCGCAAACAGAGTGGTAGACGGTTGGAACAAGTTAGGTGAGAAGGTGGTGGAGGCCAAGACCGTCAGTAGTTTCAAAGCGTTATATGACAAAGAGTGCTGGAAGACGGGACACCACGAGCGTAGCTCTCATCCTGTAACTACACTTAGGTAATTACACTTAGGTAATTACACCTCCAACCACTTCGCTCTCATAGGGAGCACAGGGCCGGTGGCTACTGGACGCACACTGACGCTTGATCTCGTGGTCGCGGTACAATT
>WNGS01158794.1:19974-32506 GCA_020271785.1 Procambarus virginalis
GGGGTTAGGTGGTCATTAATCCCTCGGTCACTACTGCGACGAACACAGCTGGAGAGTCTGTGTGTCTGTGTTATGGATCTGCCCATAGTGTTATTCCATGTTCTCAGGTTAACATAATTCTCGCTCCTTGGTTAAGGTAAATTCGGTATTCACGCGTCACTACATAAGAATGACGGGGACAATTTCGTTGGTGTATTTGTGATTATTTGTTTTCGATATGGCATGTTTCATATAGTTTTAAATATTTAGGATTAAATATCTGAATTATAGGAAAATTATATATTTCCCGGTCATCAGCGAGTGTCTTGTGCTCTAGTTTCGTACACTCGATGTACGTCTAGAGTTTCGAACACTGGTTTACGTAACCTTTGTCGTCTAGAGTATAGAATGTCAGGTTAGAATGGTGGGTGGCATAGTGTTGTCCTCGCTTCATGTAGGGTCGACGTTGTATAGCATTGTCCAGTGGTGACATCATTCCTTCACTCAGTTTTTATATCACAGATTTTCGTGGGTCCTTATATGCTAAGTGTCATATAGTGACCTCACTTATATATTAAGTGTATTTAGTCCTCACTTATATATACAAAGTGTCATATAGTCAGCTCACTTATATACAAAGTGTCATATAGTCATCTCACTTATACAAAGTGTCATATAGTCATCTCACTCATATACAAAGTGTCATATAGTCATCTCACTGGATTAGTTCTTCCTGGTGACGGAGCCACTTTATCCCCCCCCCCCCATCCCGTCTGTGATACGTCTCGAGTGCCTTTAATATGACTTCTCTCCTCTTGTCTTTGTGTGTCGTGTCTTCCCTCATCTGTTATTCCACAAGTGTTCCTTTTTCAGTAACGTCTTAATGTTCCCGTCACCCTCTCCAGTGACTCGTTAATCTGCTTCGCGCTCCAGTGTTCCCCCGGCGGTATTTCATCAGGAACTGTGGGTGGGGGGAGAATTTAACTTGTCGGTACACGCTAAAACTGCATTGGATGAGGTTTCTGGTTAGCGGCAGATGAAGATGTGGCATATGTTTGTTGTGGGAGATAAGTTTTAGAACTCATCGATCTGATGATTTGGAGCATGTCGATGATTTGTGGCAGCAGCTCTGGCTAACAGATTCATACGTACAGGGGTAATGGTAGTAGTCATTATTGACGGCTTGTGGAACAGCTCTGTAGTCAAGGGGGATTGTGTAACAGCAATCACTGTCAATTTGTGAGACAGTATTGTGGTGGCAAGGGCTGCAGCAGCCGTCACTTTCAATTTATTTTTTGGTTAAGGTAGAGGCGATGGCTGTGATAATTTTTGACAGCGTGGTGAGGCCAAGGAGCTGTGGCAGCAAAGATATAATTCTTATAATCATCCGTACTCATTTCTGGCAAACAATTAACTCTCCTCAGAAGTATTCAGAATGAAAGTTAATCTTAGATTCAACAAATATTTTAGGGTGTAATCAGATCTTTCCCGTGAGAATCATTTTGATTATCGTCTTGACTCACTATCATCATTTATCAATAATTAAGAAGCAATCTCAAAGGGTCTTCAGTCCAATAGCCTCACAGAATATATTAAAGCCAATATACGATCAGTTTATCCACTCAACCAGAGGGAAAGGAATTGGATTCACTGGAGTTTGTCTCTAAGCTACATTATGCTGACAGCATTAGCTACAGTGTCGGTAAAATACTTTGAATCAACGTTCATTATCACGCCTGAAAGGTTGATAATGTCAGGCATATATTTTTATCATCATGCTTTAAGGTGGATGCACTCGACTCCTAGTGGAAAAGATACGCGCAGCTTTATCAGAGTTGGCTATAAATATTCCTTCACCAGACGTCCTGGGTTACAACCTATTTTAAGGGGATGGGTTGAGTGTTGTTGCAGAGCCCATACCCTAATGGAACGGATAACCAGAGGTATGACTGACTGTGGTGGTGGCTGGTGCTGTGTATATTGGATGATTCTGGAGCTGTGTATGTTGGATGATTCTGGTGGTGGGTATGTTGGATGATTCTGGAGCTGTGTATGTTGGATGATTCTGGTGGTGGTATGTTGGATGATTCTGGAGGTGTGTATGTTGGATGATTCTGGTGGTGGGTATGTTGGATGATTCTGGAGCTGTGTATGTTGGGTGATTCTGGAGCTGTGTATGTTGGATGATTCTGGTGGTGGGTATGTTGGATGATTCTGGAGCTGTGTATGTTGGGTGATTCTGGAGCAGTGTATGTTGGATGATTCTGGTGGTGGGTATGTTGGATGATTCTGGAGCTGTGTATGTTGGATGATTCTGGTGGTGGGTATGTTGGATGATTCTGGAGCTGTGTATGTTGGATGATTCTGGTGGTGGGTATGTTGGGTGATTCTGGAGCTGTGTATGTTGGATGATTCTGGTGGTGGGTATGTTGGACGATTCTGGAGCTGTGTATGTTGGATGATTCTGGTGGTGGGTATGTTGGATGATTCTGGAGCTGTGTATGTTGGATGATTCTGGTGGTGGGTATGTTGGATGATTCTGGTGGTGGGTATGTTGGATGATTCTGGAGGTGGGTATGTTGGATGATTCTGGAGCTGTGTATGTTGGATGATTCTGAAGCTGTGTATGTTGGATGATTCTGAAGCTGTGTATGTTGGATGATTCAGGAGGTATGTTGGATGATTCTGGAGGTATGTTGGATGATTCTGGAGGTATGTTGGATGATTCTGGAGGTATGTTGAATGATTCTGGAGGTATGTTGAATGATTCTGGAGGTATGTTGGATGATTCTGGAGGTGTGTATGTTGGATGATTCTGGAGGTGTGTATGTTGGATGATTCTGGAGGTATGTTGGATGATTCTGGAGCTGTGTATGTAATTTACTGTATGTAAATTAGTTAGTTATTAACTAATCTGTGTCCACCACTAACCTTGTGTTGTATTTACATAAGCTAGATTATGTTTTCCTGAACAAATCAATTGAACATTACTTTCCATAAATGTTTGATAAACATACTAAAAAAAAAGATTCCCACTAAATATACTTACAAAATAAGTGTTTCCTATACGCCAGGAAACACCAATTAAGTGAATATATTTCAGGTATTTTATATTAACAACGTTTGTTGATCTTAAAATAATCTTGAAATTATATCAAGTGATTATTACCCCCGTCATTAATATTGTGAAATTCTTAGCACCTATTTGGGCGATCTATCTACGTCATCCTATAATTATAATTTTTCGTACAAAATTATAGTTTCGTTGTTTCTGAAACATTATATAAAGCTTTCAGTAAATGTCTTTGTTCGCGTGCATTCTATAAAATTCAATTGTCTCCGCGTTGGTCTGAGTCCTCTTGGGCTTCTTATCAAGTTCAATTATATGAGAATTCAATTACTGTCACATTGCTTTTTTTCCACGCCTTTAAATTGTATTTAAGAATAACTTAAATACAATAACTACTTGATTACCTCTTCATTATTAGTAAATTATAGGGCTGGCATAGCAAGATCTCTGTGCTACACAGCCGAGCATAACATGATAGCTATGTTACACAGCCGGGATTTGCAGTTCCCGGCTGTGCTACTGTCCCCTCTATTGTACAGGGCATAGATGGACATAGATGGCATAGATGGGCACTATGCTACACAACCTTGCATAGATGGATACTCTTCTACACGGTCAAGCATAAATGGATCTCTATGCCTCATAGCCTGACATAGATGGATCTCTATGCCTCATAGCCTGTCATAAATGGATGTCTATGTCTCATAGCCTGACATAAATGGATCTCTATGTCTCATAGCCTGTCATAGATGGATCTCTATGCCTCATAGCCTGACATAAATGGATCTCTATGCCTCATAGCCTGTCATAGATGGATCTCTATGCCTCATAGCCTGACATAAATGGATCTCTATGCCTCATAGCCTGACATAAATGGATCTCTATGCCTCATAGCCTGACATAGATGGATCTCTATGCCTCATAGCCTGACATAAATGGATCTCTATGCCTCATAGCCTGACATAGATGGATCTCTATGCTACTCAGTCTGGTATAGCACAATATCCATGATACACAGCCAGTAGCGATGCTGTATATTATCCTGATCGTGAGGTTTCTCCATGTTTATGATGTTGCAGTTCAGTTGAGCGTGCTGAGTGGTATTAGAGAATGACTCTCCAGAGTCGACAGATTTATTGGCGAAATAGATCGCTCTGTTTCTAACAGTAATGCCTTGTCACGCTCTGCCTCAAGGAGAACCCACTTGTCACGCTCTTCCCTTTGATGATTCCTCTTGTCTCATTGCTTCTTTAAGGAGTGCTCTCTTGTTAGCTCCTCTCTAACTCTAAAGGCCTCACTAACTGCTCTGCACCTTTTGGAGTGCCATTTTGTAAGGATCTGCCTCTACGATTGCAATTTTTCAGGATCTGCCTCTGTTCACTTATTTTAAATAAATTAGTCGGGAACTGGAAGCCTGTTAGGTTTATCAAAGTCAACCCCCCCCACCTAGGCCTATTTATTGCTAGGTGAACAGGTGCGTGGGGTAAATGGAAATGTGCTAAATACGTCTTTGTCTCGCTAGGGGATCGAACCCGTGATCTTTGCCTGAGATGCGAGACGTTGACCGCTGAGGGCCTAAGGTTGTCTTGAGATGATTTCGGGGCTTTTTAGTGTCCCCGCGGCCCGGTCCTCGACCAGGCCTCCACCCCCAGGAAGCAGCCCGTGACAGCTGACTAACACCTAGGTACCTATTTTACTGTTAGGTAACAGGGGCATAGGGTGAAAGAAACTCTGCCCATTGTTTCTCGCCGGCACCTGGGATCGAACCCAGGACCACAGGATCACAAGTCCAGCGTGCTGTCCGCTCGTCCGACCGGCTCCCGATATTTGCAACATAAACAAATCCACAAGGGCCGTGACGAGGATTCGAACCTGCGTCCGAGAGAATCCCAGATGCTGCCTTAATCGACTGAGCTACGACAGGGTCAAAAGGAGTTGAAACCTTTTGAATAGATGGCAAAAGGTTCGAATCCTCGTCACGGCCCTTGTTGATTTGTTCATTTGATGCATCACACAACTGTGATTTCTGTGTGTAATGAAGTAAGGACGAAAAGGGAGAACGGCCTATTGACATAGCTCGAGTGCATGGGGGGAGTTGTGTAAAACCCTGGTTTGTGTCTTGGAGAGGCTGCAGGATCCAGTAAGTTCACTAGAACTTCGGTTTCAACTCCTTTTGACCATGTCGTAGCTCAGTCGATTAAGGTGGCGTCTGGGATTCTCTCGGACGCAGGTTCGAATCCTCGTCACGGCCCTTGTGGATTTGTTCATTTGAAGCATCACGTAATTGTGATTTTTGTGTGTATTATTTGCAACATGTTTGGGTCTAGTTAAGGTTGTTCCACACCTCACAACACTCCGCCACGGGGGTGTAGAGGGCACTAATGGGGTCCCCTACCACCATCATGCTCCGTTAATGGGTACTAATGGGTACCTACCACCATCTTGCTCATTTCTTTGTTCCTGACTGTACCTATGAAACTTACCTCCCGTAATCACGAACAAATGTAAACCGCGTTTTAAACTCCTATTTGGCTGAACTATGCGGTTCGTCTAAATGGTTGGATTTCATTTTATGGAGAATGGTGCATCGTAACGAATCCCCCAGGCACTATAGTTAAGCCGGGGACCTGGCGCTCTAGCCTCGTTCCCCAAACACCAGCTGACGTAAGGAAAATGGAGAAAAATACGATACCGAAAAGTCCATATCTCAGCCTGACGGATTGGCGGCGTTACAGCCTGGGTTTCTGATTTCTGAAAACCGCCTGAGGTAAGAACACAATGGAAGAGAGAACAAAATGGACGAGATCGTGGTCCCTCCTCGTTCGTGTGGTCTCAGGTTGTGTTGCATTTGAGTGTTCTCTTAATCTCATTTATATATACTGCTTCTTGAAGAAGTTGTGAGGCTGTAGGCATGATCATGTTTCCTACTTAGGGCTGACTGTCTGCTTCCTCACTCTCATGCCTCACACTTACTCTACACACACACACAGGTCTTGGGAGCGGGCCACAGGGTTCATGGGTCAGGTTAGGTTAGGTTTGGTCTACTCTATAGTCTTAGGTCCATAGTCTCACTACTTTATACATATTTCACCATTTGAACTTTGATATTGTCCCTGTTTTTTTTTTTTACTGTGTATTGAATATGTTTATAGGAGTGTGTCACTTGACTGCTTCTGTTCATGTTCATGTTCAATAAAGGCTTCACGTAGTATATCTCTTCTTGAGATGATTTCGGGGCTTAGTGGCCCCGCGGCCCGGTCCTCAACCAGGCCTCCTGGGGTTTTGGGGAGTGTAGTTTTGGCCTCCGTGTAGTTTGTTTTGTTTATAATATGTTATTTTTAATTTCAAATCCTTCCGTCCTTGTTGGTCGCCATTGGGCCGGTCTGTGAGGGGACGCCAACACTGGCTGTGGATTGTTGGTGGAGTTAGAGTGCAATAATGTCACTCTTATTGTAACTGTCTTACTCTATGAAATCACTCTTTGCTTTCTCATTCTGCTTCTTGACTCTGTTCTCTAGTTCTAACTCAGTCGCCTCACTCTCACTTGGCTGGGACTTACTGCCTCACTCTCACTGTCATGCCTCACTCTAATCTGTTGTAATCTCGCTGCCCTGCCTCGCTGCCCTGCCTCGCTGCCCTGCCTCGCTGCCCTGCCTCGCTGCCCTGCCTCGCTGCCCTGCCTCGCTGCCCTGCCTCGCTCACTCTGTCTTCCTCTCCTGCCATCGTCTTCCCCCACCCTCCCTCTCGACTACTCTCAGTAATCACTCTCCCGTGTTCACCCTTCACGCTCAAGAGTAACATGGCATTCCCTTATGCGGTCACAGCTTCGTCAATGAACTTATATACTCCTTAATTTCAGTCATAGTGCCGATATTGCATCTCTCTCTCTCTCTCTCCTCTCTCTCTCTCTCTCTCTCTCTCTCTCTCTCTCTCTCTCTCTCTCTCTCTCTCTCTCTCTCTCTCTCTCTCTCTCTCTCTCTCTCTCTCTCTCTCATATTGACGTGTTGGGACCCCCACGAGACACCTCCCTCTAAGCTTCTCTTTATGGTTCCTAATTACATGAGATCTAGGAACTAGGAACCAATTAAAGCAGAGACGATTACAACTTTTTACATTGTTCGTTTTAATGTTGTGGACTTGTAAAAAAGAGCTCCTTTGTTGGATAATTTGTTGGGTCGTTTCCCGCGTGACTTTGCTGTCCTGGAGTCCAGTGGTTTGAGGGTCATAGAATGACGGGAACGAAACTCAGAATTCCATTCTTTTAAAATACACGAGAGATGATTTAATTAAAGCTATCTATTACGCCTTGGAAAGTCTTGTTTGAATATTGTGGTGGTGTTGTGGTAGTGGTTGTGGTGGAGGGTTGTGGAGGAGATGGTAATATGAGTAGTATAGTAGTTGTTAAGGCTCAATCACCTCAAAGAGAGGTGATTGACGTGTCTTTACAATATTAGCCAGTTTATATATATTCTTATCTGTCTTACATAGGCATGGATGGAGATCTGCTCTCGTACATATAGTGTAGTGGTAGTTGTGGGTGGTGGTGGTGGTACGGGTGGTGGTGGTGGTGGTGGTGGGGGTGGTGGTGGGGGTGGTGGTGGGGGATGGGTAATAGTGACACTGGTAGTGATGACCGTGTTAACCCTCCCTCACATTCGACTAGGTCAGTAAAGGTTGGCCCTCCAAGCCTGATCAGCGAGATGGTTGGCACCAGAGATAGTGCCAGCTCCCGGGGCACCAACAAATGGTATTGAAGTCCTAATCAGGGTTTACACTGGTTCGCGACCTCCAGATCCTCTAAATCTGCAGATAAACGAGATTGGATGGAGCCGTGACTCCTGGCCGCCATTGTGGCACTTTGTGGGCCCCCTGAGGCACTTTGTGGGGGCCCTGAGGCACTTTGTGGGGGGCCCTGAGGCACTTTGTGGGGCCCTGAGACACTCTGTAGGCCCCCTGAGACACTTTGTGTGGCCCTGAGGCACTTTGTGGGGCCCACTGAGGCACTTTTTGGGGCCCTGAGGCACTTTGTCGGGCCCTGAGGCACTTTGTGGGCCTTCTGAGGCACTTTGTGGGGCTCTGAGGCACTTTGTGTGGCCCTGAGGCACTTTGTGGGGCCCCCTGAGGCACTTTTTGGGACCCTGAGGCACTTTGTCGGGCCCTGAGGCACTTTGTGGGGCCCTGAGGCACTTTGTGGGACCCTGAGGCACTTTGTGGGCCCCCTGAGGCACTTTGTGGGGCCCTGAGGCACTTTGTGGGGCCCTGAGGCACTTTGTGGGCCCCTGAGGCACTTTGTGGGGCCCCCTGAGGCACTTTGTTGGGCCCTGAGGCACTTTGTGGGCCCCCTGAGGCACTTTGTGGGGCCCTGAGGCACTTTGTGGGGCCCTGAGGCACTTTGTGGGGCCCTGAGGCACTTTGTAGGCACCCTGAGGCACTTTGTCGGGCCCTGAGACACTTTGAGGGGCCCTGAGGCACTTTGTGGGGCCCTGAGGCACTTTGTGGGACCCTGAGGCACTTTGTGGGCCCCCTGAGGCACTTTGTGGGGCCCTGAGGCACTTTGTGGGCCCCCTGAGGCACTTTGTGGGGCCCTGAGGCACTTTGTGGGGCCCTGGGGCTCTTTGTGGGCCCCTGAGGCACTTTATGAGTTCTGAGGCACTTGGTAGGCCTTGTAGCAGCTGACGTAGTACCTATCGCAGGCGTTTATCGTGTGGCGTCTTGGTCATCCGCCATCAGTATCATGCTCTAATGCCTCGTTCTTCACCAACGTATTATCGACCCCTGCCGGTCGTTAGAGCTCCGTGTAGAGCAAGACAATTAAACTGTTAAGTGCGTGCATTCCAACCCACCAACGTATTCTCACACACCTTTTGCTCTTGACCTGAAACAAATCAATGATTCATTCGTGATGGAAATGACAAAGGCTCCAATCAGACACGAGTTTTGTCCAAACATTTGTCGGGGGAATGAGTTTTGAGCGAGTAAATCCACCCTTTGGCCCTCTTTGGCAGAGGGCCAAAGGGTGGATTATGCTGGCCCTTGTGGAGAAAGGGGTGAGGGGTTGGGAGGGGGAGGGCAGATGCCCTTACTGACGGCTTCTGCTGGTCCCACACTAGATTTATGGCCCCTGTCGCTCTTTATAGGGCAGTTGAGGTATTGTCAAGTTTAGGTCCAGCCCTAAGGAGCGACGGTGTCATGAATCAGTCTGGGTCATCGAGGAGGATGCCAGGACGGTGTATCTGGTAGTGTGGGGGAGGGAGGAGGTGTTGTGCTCTCTCGGTCATTAGGATGACAGACACACTCAAGGATGATTAGTCAACAGCTGCAGGATGATTAGACACACTGAAGGATGATTAGTCTGGTGGCAGTTATAAATGATAAGATATTTACTTCAACAGTTACGTTCATATAGATCAAATTTCTTATGAATTCAATATTAATAAAATATTATAATTCAAATATTCAAAAATATAGTGAATTTCTTATCAATTATAACTGTCACCAGACCAAATATTTATAATCAGAAAACTCTTGACCTCTAAAGGATTCGAACCCTGTCAGCTAGGGGTCTCCATGCCCTTGGCGTGTCCAGTACTATAACCACTTAGCCACAGACTACAAAATTATTGGAAAGTCGATTGACTTTTAACCCCAATACCTGACCGCGCTGGACGGTCGGGGATTGAACACCGACCTGCATGAAGCGAGACCGTCGCTCTACCGTCCAGAAATAATGAGTTCTTTGGAACCTCTGACAATCTCTAGTAATAATATCAAACCAGCTGACGCCCCCAGTCTAATTGGTTTAGGCATTAGTTGGCAAGGAAATTAGATAATTCTGTTGCGTGGTCTATTTTCGAGGTGCTGTGGCTGGGTTCATTTAATAAAAGTCACCAGAGTGAAAAGAGTTGTCTTGTACTTTCATCAGAGTGACTTGTACTCTCATCAGAGTGACTTGTACTCTCATCAGAGTGACTTGTAACCTGGTTGGGAAATTCGGCTATTTTTTAAGGAGGTCAAATTTAAGGATTGGAAACAAATGACTCAGACCTGAGGAAATGATCATAGATGCTGTTTTCCTGCTTACGTGTATACGTACCCTGATGCCTTCATTAAAATATAATCTCTCTTCATTACTTTTAGCTGAGTAGGATTTGCCAGGATTGTGCTTAAATAAACTTAAAAAAAAAATATTAAAATTAATCCCAAACTTTTCAATTAATTCTACAATCCCCCTTGGCGTCATTGAAATATATATAACTGCCTAATTAGTACCTGCGTTAATATTAGCATTTAATAAATAGCGTCATTTTATAGCCCCTCACCCAACTCTATGTTCCTAATTAAAATAATAGAGTTTGAACAATATAACTGAAGAAGCAGGATTAACCCCAAAGTGTGTAGGATAAGTGCATTTTAAGCCTTCCCCTGATAATTCCCTCCATCCCTCAGTAAGGGAGTGAGATATAATCACTCTCCTCACTCTCCTTGTCTCGCAAGTCGAGCCTGGCCTCAGGCCGGGCTCAGGGAGTAGAAGAACTCCTAGAACCCTCTCCAGGTACGCTCCCCAGCCTGGAACATCAGCTCTTACATCTGAACACGACCTGGAGACACACATTTTCTTCTACTAGCACTGGTTCTTACCCCTTCATTGCTAGCTGACTACAAGATGATATTCTCCACTCCTTGGGACACCAGCTTTACCCTTGGCCGCTCCCGCTGATGACAGCCAGTGGGTGACCCCCTTCCCTGTTCCGTGTCGTCCTCCCTCTGGGACAAAGTGTCTGCCACTCGGCACAAGTTTTCTGTTTTAACTGAGAAGAATCACCGACGGTGCTCCCTCCTGCCTAGACCTCCTTACACCGACCAATTTATGCTTTTTGCCTCAGTGATTGGCTGCCACGCCCAGCTGATTGGTCCAGGCGTGATGCTTCGCCACACTGTTGACTGGTGACGCAGTTGTTGTTGTCATATTGTTGACTGGTGTCACGGATGACACCACACTGATTAATCATTGGTAACATTCGTTACTACGCTGTCATTGTACCTTATTTCTTGGCATCATGATCATTATTGATCATTTTCCTTTTGATAGCCTTGTCACCGCGCTTCCCAAGATGGCTTGCATTGTGTTAAATTCAACACGTCACCAACTGGACGGTGAGCGAGGGTGTAACCCACAAAACAGAATTGGTGAGATATCGTGCTTTGTTTAACAGCCATAAAGCCGCCTGAATCACCTCCGAAACCACTTTGATTAGACGTAAACCCTTTGGGTCGACTGTTGCTGTGAGGGTCAGCTTGAAGCCCCCGACGGTCATCCATTAAAGACTGGCTTCGGCAATACTGTGTCTCGGTGGATGATGTGTACGGTTGTGGATCATCCATCTGGATGTGGGTCTGCCACTTGTATATACGCCAAACGCGTCCCCTAGTGTTGAACTGTGGAACCTTGCGTTGGCTCGACGTTCAATCAACGACGAAGACTGATTCGGAGTTCAATTGGCTTGGCTCTTGGGTATTGTGTCCACTGGGGTAGTTTGGTCATGAAGCTGTTCTTGTGACCTTAATGACCCTCCCGTGGTTGATAAACTTTCTAATTTTATCACGAAATCAACAATCAAATCGTGAGTTGTCAACCACAAAGGCATCAAGAGTCACCCTGGACCCCGGGTGGGTTGAACAAGCCAGGTAAGACAGATATAACATCTGGCTGGGACACCTGTATGTTCCCACATGTCACCGGATGTCTTTGTCACTCACGAGGGCTGTCACTCAACCGAATATTGCACTCAGTACTCATGTACTCACCTAGATGTACTTGCAGGGGGGAGGCGAGATCAACTCCAAGCCCCCGACCTTCTGGACGCGTTCGTAGTGTAATACAATCACTTACATTTACATTTACATGTTAGCTTACATATTGAGTAAACTTCAACGACTTTTTCGTCAAAACTTTTTCACTTACTAAAGAAATTTTTCTGACATCTATGTGACACATTTATGCTCTAGTTTTCATCTAGCTTGGTTTCATCTAGATCTTAATCCATTACTCAACTCTCTAGTGTTGGACGGTGTGGTTCTGTATTTCCACGTAGTTTAAAGCCCTTCAGCTCTGGCTCTAGACTTGCTGCGTCCATTGTGACTTTTTCTAGTCATCACTTGTCGAATTGGAGGTGAGAACTGTACCCCTGAGCTGCATATCTACAGCGGGTCTCACGTAGGATGTGTAGAGAGTTCGGAATTCTCACTTGTCCAAGTTTCTGAAGGCTGCCCAAACGTTGATGAATGGGGCGGATGCTGCCTACCTTGTTCTGCTAACGTGTGCTTCTGCAGGTCAATTCTAGGTTATGTCGACTCCTTGGGCTTGCTCCTTTTCTGCAGCATGATGGAATTTCTCTTCATAATTCGCTGCTTTACTGGTCTTCGTACTACGGATCCAATCCTCTAACTTTGCATTTGACTGGGGTTAAATTCTAGCAGCCATTT
>WNGS01158800.1:635-14328 GCA_020271785.1 Procambarus virginalis
AGGTAGTAATTACAGGACACTAGGAAAGGCAGCCCTAAGCTTATGCAGTCTCAGTACACTATGGTACTCCTGACCACTGCACCATAAACAGTCAACACCGAGGCATTCCTTCAGGGAGGCTCTTTCACCACACAAACCACTCACTCCAGGAGACTCTGTCACCACACAAACCATTCCCTCCAGGAGACTCTTGTCACCACACAAACCATTCCCTCCAGGAGACTCTTGTCACCACATAAACCATTCCCTCCAGGAGACTCTTGTCACCACACAAACCATTCCCTCCAGGAGACTCTTGTCACCACACAAACCATTCCCTCCAGGAGACTCTTGTCACCACACAAACCACTCCCTCCAGGAGACTCTTGTCACCACACAAACCATTCCCTCCAGGAGACTCTTGTCACCACACAAACCATTCCCTCCAGGAGACTCTTGTCACCACACAAACCATTCCCTCCAGGAGACTCTTGTCACCACACAAACCATTCCCTCCAGGAGACTCTTGTCACCACACAAACCACTCCCTCCAGGAGACTCTTGTCACCACACAAACCATTCCCTCCAGGAGACTCTTGTCACCACACAAACCATTCCCTCTAGGAGACTCTTGTCACCACACAAACCATTCCCTCCAGGAGACTCTTGTCACCACACAAACCATTCCCTCCAGGAGACTCTTGTCACCACACAAACCATTCCCTCCAGGAGACTCTTGTCACCACACAAACCATTCCCTCCAGGAGGCTCTTGTCACCACACAAACCATTCCTCCAGGAGACTCTTGTCACCACACAAACCACTCCCTCCAGGAGACTCTTGTCACCACACAAACCATTCCCTCCAGGAGACTCTTGTCACCACACAAACCATTCCCTCCAGGAGACTCTTGTCACCACACAAACCATTCCCTCCAGGAGACTCTTGTCACCACACAAACCATTCCCTCCAGGAGGCTCTTGTCACCACACAAACCATTCCCTCCAGGAGACTCTTGTCACCACACAAACCATTCCCTCCAGGAGACTCTTGTCACCACACAAACCATTCCCTCCAGGAGGCTCTTGTCACCACACAAACCATTCCCTCCAGGAGACTCTTGTCACCACACAAACCACTCCCTCCAGGAGACTCTTGTCACCACACAAACCACTCCCTCCAGGAGACTCTTGTCACCACACAAACCATTCCCTCCAGGAGACTCTTGTCACCACACAAACCATTCCCTCCAGGAGACTCTTGTCACCACACAAACCATTCCCTCCAGGAGACTCTTGTCACCACACAAACCATTCCCTCCAGGAGACTCTTGTCACCACACAAACCACTCCCTCCAGGAGACTCTTGTCACCACACAAACCATTCCCTCCAGGAGACTCTTGTCACCACACAAACCATTCCCTCCAGGAGACTCTTGTCACCACACAAACCATTCCCTCCAGGAGACTCTTGTCACCACACAAACCATTCCCTCAGGAGACTCTTGTCACCACACAAACCATTCCCTCCAGGAGACTCTTGTCACCACACAAACCATTCCCTCCAGGAGACTCTTGTCGCTACACAAACCACTCCCTCATTCATACTGTGTATCCCCTCCCTCACCCCTAAAGTGAATATTTATTTCATATATTATTCTACCCTCACGCTAAGATTCTGATTGTCTTCCTCTGCGATCTCCTTATTTCACTGTTTTTAACTGTATAAAAGCTAAGAGTGTGCTCTATATGGCATCTTTCAGCTGCAACCCAGCCACCTCCCGCTCTGCCAGCTGGAGCTTCCTTACCGGGACAGAATTCATCCACTTCTTCAGCATACAACACCACTCAATACTGGAACGGGAGCACCATCAATGTTACCTGCGAGCCTGGCAAGATCTCTCCCTCGGGTCTCAACTACACAAGTACAACATTCAATGGTTCTGCATGGTCACCTTTTGGCCCAGCCTTTACCTGTTTACCAGGTGAGTACTGTATATTACAAACAGAATAAGTTAGTAGCAATTGCACTTCAACACGTGAGTACTGTATAAGGAATACATTAATGTGTACATTATATAATTGAAACGGTAAGGAATATGTAATCATGAATACGCTTTGAACACTGAGCGAACTGTGTGTGGTGCAGTGGATGAGGTGTGCATCACTTGGTCACTGGACGGATGACCACTTGGACTGCTTCACTCTTGACTAGCAACACCACACACACACACTGCCTCATCCTTGGCTTTAGGGACCATGTCGACTGTCTCACTCTTTGGCTAGGAGGACCATTTGGGCTGCCTCACCTTAGCTACGTCAACCCATCCTCCTGTGTAGATAGTACTTGTAACTATGTGCTCCATAGTTCAAACAGTGATGTTCTGAGTAATGTGATAGTAGAACTATGTACTATTCACTTTACAGAGTCCAAAAAATTGAGGCTAAATAACAAACTGAAATATTCCTAGGCCTAGTATAGCACACACATGTACTATATTAGCCCTCAGATAGCATGTATTAGTTCACCCTAGTTTAGTATACATCAGCATGTATTAGTTTAGTTGATGTATGTACTAATTCTAGGAATGTCAGATTAGGCTAGTTTACTTTGTCTTTGCAACATAAGGAGAAAATCATTTTCGAGTTTGTCTAAATTCAGTAGTGCCAATTTCTACTTTCTAATTGCTTTGTATGTCGCTATATGTACTATGGTCTTCGTCCTTGATATAAGTTTGACCTAAACAGTAGAATGGGCTGTGTTGTGGAGGTAGTTGTGAGACTACTGTGTTGTGGAGGTAGTTGTGAGACTACTGTGTTGTGGAGGTAGTTGTGAGACTACTGTATTGTGGAGGTAGTTGTGAGACTACTGTGTTGTGGATTTAGTTGTGAGACTACTGTGTTGTGGAGGTAGTTGTGAGACTACTGTGTTGTGGAGGTAGTTGTGAGACTACTGTGTTGTGGAGGTAGTTGTGAGACTACTGTGTTGTGGAGGTTGTTGTGAGACTACTGTGTTGTGGAGGTAGTTGTGAGACTACTGTATTGTGGAGGTAGTTGTGAGACTACTGTGTTGTGGAGGTTGTTGTGAGACTACTGTGTTGTGGAGGTAGTTGTGAGACTACTGTATTGTGGAGGTAGTTGTGAGACTACTGTGTTGTGGAGGTAGTTGTGAGACTACTGTGTTGTGGAGGTAGTTGTGAGACTACTGTGTTGTGGAGGTAGTTGCGAGACTACTGTGTTGTGGAGGTAGTTGTGAGACTACTGTGTTGTGGAGGTAGTTGTGAGACTACTGTGTTGTGGAGGTAGTTGCGAGACTACTGTGTTGTGGAGGTAGTTGTGAGACTACTGTGTTGTGGAGGTTGTTGTGAGACTACTGTGTTGTGGAGGTAGTTGTGAGAAGACTGTACAGAGGATGTAGTCATAAGGGAGGTGGAGAGCTATCCTAACACGCACTGGTTGGACAGACCAGATACAAGGATACAGGGATGGCCACAGGACTATCCTTACATTATAGGTTCAGGGGGAAGTGATAGGACTATCCTTACATTATAGGTTCNTATGAAATGATAAAGCTACCTATTTCATTATGTATGAGGTAATTTTTTTTATTGGAGTTAAATTAATGTAGATATATGACCGAACCTAACCAACCCTACCAAACCTAACCTAACCTATCTTTATAGGTTAGGTTAAGTTAGGTAGCCAAAAAAGTTAGGTTTAGGTTAGTTAGGTAGGTAGGTACTCGAAAACAATTAATTCATGAAAACTTGGCCTATTAGGCAAATCGGGCTGCATAATAGGCTGCGACAGTGCGTTCTGGCAACTAGGTAACATATATATATATATATATATATATATATAATATATATAATATATATATATATATAATATATATATATATATATATATATATATATATATGTCGTACCTAGTAGCCAGAACGCACTTCTTGGCCTACTATGCAAGGCCCGATTTGCCTAATAAGCCAAGTTTTATGAATTAATATATTTCTCTAATTTTTTCTTATGACATGATAAAGCTACCCATTTCATTATGTATGAGGTAATGTTTTTTTATTGGAGGTAAAATTAACGTAGATATATGACCGAACCTAACCACCCTACCTAACCTAACCTAACCTATCTTTATAGGTTAGGTTAGGTTAGGTAGCCGAAAAAGTTAGGTTAGGTTAGGTTAGGTAGGTTAGGTAGGTTAGGTCATCGAAAAACAATTGATTCATGAAAACTTGGCTTTTTAGGCAAATCGGGCCTTGCATAGTAGGCCGAGAAGTGCATTCTGGCTACTAGGTACGCCATATATATATATATATATATATATATATATATATATATATATATATATATATATATATATATATATATATATTTATATGGTAGTTTCTGACCTTTTACCTTGTTTTAGAGCCTTCGAAACAGTCAAAGAAATCGCTTGGTTATTGAAGGTGTGGAGGTGGAGGGCGAGGTAGAGGGCGTGGAGGGTGTTGCGGAGACTGTGGTGGAGGAGCACCTCCCTCACCCCCGCCCTCCTTCCCAGCGCCACTACGCCAGTTCCTGACTCTTTCCACAGTGATGCTGCATTTATCAACCTGAAGAAGGGAGAGAATATGTACTTCTCGTTCAGAGTGAGTTAACTGCTACGTATTAATGGTATGCTGCCCAGTTCAGAAATTGATTAATTAATTGACCTTGCAACATTATAAAGACCAATTTTCCGTAACAATTCGCTAGTTTTGCTGATATGAATCTTGGTAATCTCATCAACATTTCAGATAGGGAGTTTCTTCATTTACTTTCCCATCACTCACACTAAATAAATGAAGTTCGCTCTCCGGCTTACGTGAGAACACTGATTTCATTAAAATATTAAAGTCATATTTTGTACTCGTCTTGACCATTGACGTTTTATGCCAATCAGGCTAATTATTGCTAATATATAGTGCAAAACTTGACTAATTGGTGATGTTTTTAAACCATAAGGAATAAATTGTTGATGCCTTTTACGCATTTAGGTAAATGTTGATGAAGGTTTATGTGCAGCTTTGTGTCGGTTTGACAACAACAAGAGTTCAACAGGCGTATAAAGTGGCAATACTTCATGTATTGCCACTTTCCTACATGTTGATCAAGATTTACAAAAATCTTCCTAATCCAAATAATAATAGGAATCAGAACATTAAACCTTAATTACTTCAAATATCTGGAATATAACATATTAACAATAAATATGAATTTGTATTATCTATTCACTTTTTTTTAAACATTGACCTACTCGAGAGCCGCAGTCGTGGCATTACTGGCGGTGAGGTCGAGGAAGACGGCCCGGCAGGTGGTTCTGGTGTCTCCCCACAGCTGCTGGAGGAGGTGGTCCCGGGCCAGCTGGTCCTGGGAGACCACTGACCCCACCTCCACTACTATACCAGCCTTTCCACCTGCACTCAAGTGTCTGAAGGGGAACAAGTTTTCAATAATATGTTGAATTTAAACCTGCAACAATTCATACAACTAAACAAAGAACTTTGGAACTGGGTTATTTCATCAACAAGAGGAACCGCCTTATGACCGAAATAACCCAACAGTTTGGAAACACTATCTAATCCAACCCTACATTACTTATTTTTGTATTTGATAATGATCTAAACACGAATATGTCTGTTACCATTATGCCTATGTGTGAACAATCACTTCCTGAAGGTCTTGTTACATATTTTGTGCTCATCTTGGCTAGTCACTGCAGCCGTTGTGATGCCTCCTGGATAGTCATTGTTACTAACAATCGTGCAGTGATGGCTCCAGGGACGAGAAACATGTTATACTTGCTGAAAGACAAGATGTACTTACATCAAGCTTCAGCCGCTGGGAGTAAATATAACCGAGCCATGGTTGAGATATCATCGTGTGTACTCAAGTCGTGTAAACAATCCTATAGAACCTGCACTACTTACTCACATCTTTTACTAGACAACATCTTGCACTCCAAGAGTTTAACTGTTACATTAAGAGTTATACAAAAAAAATTGTTATATGTTTTTTTATGTTTCACCAGAATGTTCTGGAACACAATACTATGCTTGGATAGCTATGATATCATGGAAATCTAGAGCACGTTCGAGTCACGTGGCCTAAGGGAACCAACGGTTACATGGTAGGTGACACATAATAGTGTCTGCCCAATGATTGGTTGGCTCTTGCCACTCGCTGTACAGACGTAATAGAAGAAGGACCTCACTTCCAGGCTATGGAGTGGACTGCTAGCTGTGGTGGCGAGTGGACGTGTTCGCTGCTCGCTCCGGCAGTTGGTGGTTGTTGCCAGTTTTGGCCGTTTGGGGGCGTGTGTCTCTACCCGCCTGTGCTGACGTGGAATTCACGATGGGGGTCCCCCTCCCACCAATACTGCGGGCTCAGTCTGTGGGGTTCGAATTTTCCACACGGGCTGGATACCTGGAGATAGCGCGGGTGTGTGAGATGCTGAATGTTCCTGTGATTGACATTTACGGAGTCGAGCTGGTGACGGCACATCGAGTGATAGTCAAGTTCACTGCGGAGTTGGCATATCGCGACTTTCTCTGTCGTTACGAGGGGTGGACATTACCCCTGCTGGATGGTGCAGGCACTGTTTCAATCTCTGATCGGAGTGGTGCCCTCACCTACGTCAGCGTGCATGGGGCTCCATCAGCCCGTCCTCCAAACAAAGATCCAAAAGTGATTCCATGCACCCGCCAAACCCCCTGTTATGAATGAAAAGCGGTTTACACACGACTCACAACTGCTGACGTTCGAACATTTCCGGAACAAGTGCTTCACTGACGAATTTTGTTCGAATCACAACGCTATAAATGCTTCACCCGCGTACTACAAATACAAATAATCGCCACAGAACCTAAGCACCTGACCTAACCTATCCTATGCCTATATATACACAATATGCCAATATATTATAATATTAATTATACTTGAGAAAATTCCCGTTTTGAATGAACAGCATGTTAAAATTTATGAATGCGTCTGTGGGGTGACCGCTGAATGTAATGGACTTGAGTCGAGGACGGGTTGGCTCCATTGGAGTTTCCGGAGGGTCTGCTCCGGCGGTACTTCGGCCGTTTTGGCGCAGTGGTTAGTGTGCGGGTGAATGTGGTATCTTCGAGCCCACTTAAGGTGTGAGGACGAACATTCGCACCCTGGGCATGAGGCTCTGGGAGGATATTCCGTCCTCTGTGCGTCTGATGCGTTACACCGTTCGTGTGTTTTACGCCCGCCAGCCTCGGACGTGTTATCGTTGTGGCCTGTTGGGCCATCAGGCTGCTGACTGTCTGCGCCGGCCGCTGCACCCGTGAACCTCTTCAGTGAGGAGGATTTCCACCGCTTCCTGTGGAGGAGGGTTCTGTGGATATGGACGACTCTCCGGCCGCGGATGTGCCCCTGTGTCGCCTGGTGCACCACCTGTCGGGTGGCTTCTCCTCCGGAGGTTGTGTCATCGACTGGTGATCGTCCTGCTCCGACTAGTGTCTCTGGGGTTCTTCAGCCTACCTTCTGCTCGAATCCCCGTCTTCCTCTGCTGCATCTGACCCTGTCCCTGCACCCTCGGCGTCTGTTCCGGCTGTGCTGGGTGATGGGTGGATCCAGCGCTTCCTCCTGTGTCTGGCCTGGTGCCCCATGTGGTTGGGGATGCTGCAGTACTGTGGCATGCGTCGGTTCGCACGGCTTGTGTTGCGCGTGTGTCTGAGTCGGCCTCCGGGTCTGATGATGTGCGGCCCGAGCCTAAGCTTTTCGTCGTGTGCATGGGCAGACGTTGGCGATTTCGACGCTTGTGAGTCTGCTGGCGACGGAGGGGTGGCTACGGTTGCGTTGCGTACTACGGTGACGGCGGAGGTGCATTTCCAGAGGATGCCTGTGCCGGTATTTCAGCCTCCACTTCAGATATGGTGTCTGCGGTTCCTGCTTCGGGTGCATCGCCTGCCTCGGATGGTTCCGGTTCTTCGTGGGGGTGGTCCCCCCTGCTGAGGTCCGTGGTGAGCGGGGTGGCATGGTGATGCTGTTGAAAAAGACTGCTCGCTCTGGAGATTCTGTGACCCCTGCCTCGGTCCCCATTTCATCGACTGCGGTTTCGACGCCTCTTCTATCTACGAACATCTCTTCAGTGTCTCCTGTGGTCTCGGTGGAGGTATTGCCTTCTCGTCGCTTGTTCCTTGCTCCTGTGTGTCCGGCGACGCGGCCGTCTCGGCAGCCGTCGTACACTTCATCGGTGTCGTCTGCTACGTCGGAGGGCGTGGCTTGCGCTCCCCAGCCTCGTTATGCGACTTGTGCCTTTGAACTTCGGGACTGGCCGTTTCCGCCTGATCTGGAGATTCCAGAGTTTATGCCAGGCCCGCGGCGGCTGGGGGGTCGTCCCCCCACCGACAGGGAGTATTTGGTTTGGGAGGCCTATAAGAAAAAGTATCCTTGGGAGTCGTTCCCTGATAAGTATCTTCCTGTCGAGGAGATCTTTTGCATAACCAATGATTCCTTTATGTATTGTGGGTTGTGGGTTGTTTTCATTAGTGTGCATGGTTGTGTGGTGTGGGTCGGGTGTGTGAGTGGGTGGGGCGGGTTTTGTTTCCCGGTCCCTGCGTGCTCCGGTTTGTGGTAGTGAGCTTATTTGTGTGAAGTGTGTGTATGTGTCCGGTTCCTGTGAGGTCCGGGGTTTGGTTGGTGTGTGTGTGTCTGATTGTGGATGGCATGTTCTTTTCTTATGTTTTGTGGATTCTTTGGTTTTATGATGTTGTTTGTGCAATTGTTTGTGTAGTGCTGAGTGCCCTTCAGGCTGTTGGCGTGGCTCGGTCTGGGTGTATGCTTTTGTCGTGGTTTGCCAGTTTGTTGTATACTTGTATTCCTTTCTTATTATTATTGTTATTATTATTATTATTGTTCTTTTTTCATTTTATGTTGGTGCCTCTCCGTGTGTGTTTGTGGTGCTGGTAGCCTTGTTCTGTTTATTTACTGTTTTGGTGTCATTTCTGTGTTGTATTCCGCTATGTTTGTCTTCATTGTTGTAATTTTGTTTGTATTTATTGTTGTACTTTGTTTTGTAATTGTTGTATTTTGTTTTGTAATTATTGTTGTTTTGTGGTCGGCCCTTCCGGCCGGTGTTTTTGTGTTTATGTACATGTGTCCTTTCTGTTTTTGCACGTTTGTGCGTTATTGTTCTGTTTGTTGCATTTGTTTGTTTTTATTGTACTTATAAGCATGCTTGCATGTAAAAATATAAATAAAAAAAAACTTCCAGGCTCTGCGTACTTACAGCTTTTTAACGAACCGAGACGCCATGAGACCACCCAAATCAAGTAATGAAAGCAAAAGAGATATCGGAATGGGAAGAGGTGCTGGGTTCCCCCATTTCACACACCTGGTCCTCTGTTGAAGCCGATTGGAATCGACGTTAAAGAGTCATCAAAAGCTGACATTGGACAGGTAACTGTGGAAACAGGGATCTGTGGAATTGATCACTAACACGAGTGAGAGTGACCTAGTTCATGGCCGACGTTTCCTTGACAGTTGAGTTAAGATGGAAATTACAACAGAGCAAGATTATATATATATTCCCGGCGTGGTGAGTGTGAACGTATACGTCTCAAGAGCAAACTGCTGGAGGAGTCTATGCATTACTCCGCAGACATTCTTTCTGAAGGATCAGCGAAAGACAAAGATGTGGAGGATATCTTCCTACATTCTTCTCTAGCCAAGAAAAACTATTGTCACCGAGATTAGAGAAAGCGGGACTCGTGGAGAACATTTGATTATTACTAAGAGGTAATCTCAGTGAACCGTACGAATGGGTACATGGAGGAAGGGGTCCAGTTGCCCTTATACCCTGCCGGTAACAACTATACATGGAGGAAGGCGTCTAGCTGCCCTTACACGCAGCCGGTAACTCTCCCATACACAGAAGGCACTCCCTGTGAGTTGCCAGCGTGAGAAAGTTGTGTACTTATATTTTCCCGGAAGTGAGGAACTAAGGAGGTAAATTTGATTGACTGGCCTTGCAATGATACAGGAGATCTCATGATATATATATATACATATAAAACTATGTAAAGAATGGATAGTTCTGTAAATGGCCTATTCCCAGAAGTATGATTGAAACTGTAATTAGACTATTCTGATTATGTCTCTTTCGTTATTCACTATTTGGTTTATGTTGCATAAATTACTTAGGTGTGCAGGGTTGTATGAGGCCAGACTCATGGATTAAATCTCTATTCTACTCCTTGGAAATATACTAACTCCCTGAAGAGCTCTGGTTATTTTCGTTTTATTTGTTCTATGTGAATACTTATGCATAACCCAATCACGTGTTATTGTGATTAATCTTGCTAATCGATGGGAGACGGTCGGCCGAACGGACAGCACGCTGGACTTGTGATCCTGTGGTCCTGGGTTCGATCCCAGGCGCCGGCAAGAAACAATGGGCAGAGTTTCTTTCACCCTATGCCCCTGTTACCTAGCAGTAAAATAGGTACCTAGGTGTTAGTCAGCTGTCACGGGCTGCTTCCTGGGGGTGGAGGCCTGGTCGAGGACCGGGCCGCGCGGACACTAAAAGCATCGAAATCATCTCAAGATAACCTCAAGATACACACACACACACACACACGCACACACACACACACACACACACACACACACACACACACACACACACCACACACACACACACACACACACACACACACACACACTTAACTCTCACTTAACTACAGACCCGTATCATTGACAAGCATCCCCTGCAAAATACTTGAAAGAATAATTAGGCTAAGACTTGTTGAGCACCTGGAGAGCATTGGGTTTGTAAACAAGCACCAACATGGTTTCTGGACAGGGAAATCATGCCTAACAAACCTTTTAGAATTCTATGATAAAGTAACAAGGATAAGGCAGGACAGAGAAGGCTGGGCAGACTGCATATTTCTTGACTGCCAAAAGGCCTTTGATACAGTACCGCACATGAGACTGCTATACAAACTTGAGAGGCAGGCAGGAGTAAGCGGAAAGGCCCTAGAATGGGTGAAGAACTACCTAACAGGAAGGAGCCAGAGGGTAATGGTAAGGGGCGAGAAGTCGGACTGGAGAACAGTAACAAGTGGAGTACCTCAAGGATCGGTGCTGGGACCAATCCTCTTTCTAATTACGTAAATGACATGTTTACAGGAGTGGAGTCATACATGTCAATGTTTGCGGATGACGCAAAATTAATGAGAAGAGTTGTGACAGACGAGGATTGTAGGATCCTCCAAGAGGACTTAAACAGGTTGCAGAGATGGTCAGGGAAATGGCTACTGGAGTTTAACACCAGTAAATGTAAAGTTATGGAAATGGGATCAGGTGATAGGAGACCAAAGGGACAGTACACAATGAAGGGGAACAGCCTACCTGTAACGATTCGAGAAAGAGATCTGGGAGTGGATGTGACACCTAATCTAACTCCTGAGGCACATATAAATAGGATAACGACAGCAGCGTACTCTACACTGGCGAAAATTAGAACTTCATTCAGAAACCTAAATGAGGAGGCTTTTAGGGCGCTTTACACTGCATACGTGAGACCCGTCTTAGAGTATGCCGCGCCATCATGCAGCCCCCACCTGAAGAAACACATAAGGAAACTGGAGAAGGTTCAGAGGTTTGCGACGAGGCTTGTCCCAGAGTTACGAGGGAAGGGATATGAAGAGCGACTGAAGGAACTGAACCTTACGACACTAGAGAAAAGAAGGGAGAGAGGAGATATGATAGGGACATATAAAATACTCAGGGGAATTGACAAAGTGGAAATAGATGAAATGTTCACACGTAATAATAACAGAACGAGGGGACATGGGTGGAAACTGGAAACTCAGATGAGTGACAGAGATGTTAGGAAGTTTTCTTTTAGCGTGAGAGTAGTGGAAAAATGGAATGCACTTGGGGAACAGGTTGTGGAAGCAAATACTATTCATACTTTAAGACTAGGTATGATAGGGAAATGGGACAGGAGTCATTGCTGTAAACAACCGATAGCTGGAAAGGCGGGATCCAAGAGTCAATGCTCGATCCTGCAAGCACAGATAGGTAAGTACAGATAGGTAAGTACATATATATATATATATTATATATAATATATATATTATATATATATATATATATATATCTATTATATATACTATAGATATATATATATATATACATATATATATATTAGTAGATTTGGTAGCAGTCTTTCCTGTAGAATATATAATAAAACCGAAGACCGAAAAAGTAAGATTAATAATTCTAACACGAATTTTCTCAATTTTCTTCTATTCTTTTTCACTGTTGATGGTAACTGAAAAATCAATTCTCCAAAATTCATTTTAATTCTAGTCTGACGCGGCACTTGAGCGCGTTTCGTAAAACTTATTTCATTTTCAAAGACTTTAGTTTACACACACAGAACTATAACTTGAACAGAGTTCAAACAACTCCGATTTTTATACCTGCATTGGGTGAGGTGACACGCTATAACAGTTGTGGATGAGGTGAAACCAAACTTTCAACACAACACAGAACACGAACAATGGGTATAAGCTAAAGGGAAGAATAGAAGTAACTGCAGAGGGCCTATTAGCCCATATTTCTTGATGCTTCCATATTGGAGCGGAGTCTTGAAGTGGGTAGAATATAATTGTGCTTTAATTGGATGTTGATTGCTGGTGTTGACTTCTTAATGTGTAGTGCCTCGCAGATATCAAGCCGTCTGCTATCGCTGTATCTATCGATGATTTCCGTGTTTTTTGTTAAGACTTCTCTGGTGATGGTCTGGTTGTGGGAAGAGATTATATGTTCCTTGATAGAGCCCTGTTGCTTATGCATCGTTAATCGCCTGGAAAGAGATGTTGTTGTCTTGCCTATATACTAAGTTCTTTGAGGCTTACAGTCCCCAAGTGGGCATTTAAAGGCATAGACGACATTGGTCTCTTTCAAAGCGTTCTGCTTTGTGTCTGGAGAGTTTCTCATGAGAAAGGCTGGCAGTTTTCTTGGTCTTATAGTAAATCGTCAATTGTATCTTCTGATTTTGTCTGTAGGGATAACGTTTCTATTAACAATATCTTTCAGGACCCTTTCCTCCGTTTTATGAGCTGTGGAAAAGAAGTTCCTGTAAAATATGTGGACCTTATATGGAGGACCTATGGCAATTCCACGACCAAGAGACGGCTTCCTGAACCTTGCAGGAATCAATCTCACTGAGGACCAAGTCACTCTCCTAAATCTGGGTATAAACTGTCATGTTATGTCCAGACCAAGCGAGATGGCCTGGAAAGTGGAGTTGGAGATCCTGTTGGACGACATATTCAACCTCGAGACACAAAAGAAGGTCACAATCAAAGACACCTTACAAGCAGAACTTATTGCGGAAGGAGGAAAGAATCAAGGCAAATACAGAAGCACCATATTGTCCCCCGAGCTCAAAGCGGCAGCTAAGAGCCTTCGTGAGAACAAGGAGATAGTCGTCAGGAGAGGTGACAAGTCGCCAATATACGCCATTCTTAAAAAAGACGAATATCTGGCGAAAATGAACCTCATTCTCTCTGACCAAACTAAATTCCAAAGGGTAACGAAGGACACTACAGCCGAATTGAAGGCAAAGATCAACAAATTGATCGAAACTGTGAACGCCAAGAAATCCGGACTCCACCTGCCTAAGATTATTGG
>WNGS01158802.1:16392-31944 GCA_020271785.1 Procambarus virginalis
CAGTGGGCTGGCCCACGTATAGGTGAACTCGCCGGTGTTCTTCCCAGTAAGGTTGGATACGCTACTAGACAGTGAAGAAATACTGGCGATTGGTGAAGTCTGCACGTGAGCACGTTTGATATCCCGAGCGAAAGGATTTATGTTCTGGGGTTCTTCTACTCCCAAGCCCGGCCCAAGGCCAGGCTCGACTTGTGAGAGCTTGGTCCACCAGGCTGTTGCTTGGAGCGGCCCGCAGCCCACATACCACCACAGCCCGGCTGGTCCGGACTTCTCTTAGAAAACAGTCCAGTTTTCTCTTGAAGATGTCCACGGTTGTTCCGGCAATATTTCTTATAGTCGCTGGGAGGATGTTGAACAACCGCGGACCTCTGATGTTTATACAGTGCTCTCTGATTATGCCTATGGCACCTCTGCCCTTCACTGGATCAATCTTGCACTTTCTTCCATATCGTTCACTCCAGTACGTTGTTATTTTACTGTGCAGATTTGGGACCTGGCCCTCCAGTATTTTCCATGTGTATATTATTTGGTATCTCTCTCGTCTCCTTTCTAGAGAGTACATTTGGAGAGCTTTGAGACGATCCCAATAATTTAGGTGCTTTATCTCGTCTATGCGTGCCGTATATGTTCTCTATATTCCCTCTATTTCAGCAATCTCTCCTGCTCTGAAGGGGAAAGTGAGTACTGAGCAGTACTCAAGACGGGACAACACAAGTGACTTGAAGAGTACAACCATTGTGATGGGATCCCTGGATTTGAAAGTTCTCGTAATCCATCCGATCATTTTTCTGGCTGACGCAATATTTGCTTGGTTATGCTCCCTAAACGTTAGATCGTCTGACATCATTATTCCCAAATCCTTGACATGCTGTTTTTCTACTATGGGAAGATTCGATTGTGTTTTGTACCCTGTATTATGTTTCAGATCCTCATTTTTGCCGTACCTGAAATTTATCACTGTTAAACATCATGTTATTTTCTGCTGCCCAATCGAAAACTTTGTTGACATCTGCTTGTAGTTTCTCAATGTCTTCAGCAGAGGTAATTTTCATGCTGATTTTTGTGTCATCTGCAAAGGACGACACGAAGCTGTGACGTGTATTTTTGTCTATATCAGATATGAGAATCAGGAACAGTAGTGGTGCAAGGACTGTACCTTGAGGTACAGAGCTTTTAACATCGCTTGGACTCGATTTTATCTGATTGACTGTTACTCTTTGTGTTCTGTTCGACAGGAAATTGAGTATCCAGTGTCCTACTTTTCCAGTTATTCCCATTGACCTCATTTTGTGAGCTATCACCCCATGGTCACATTTGTCGAACGCCTTTGCAAAGTCTGTGTATACAACATCAGCATTTTGCTTTTCTTCTAGGGCTTCTGTGATTTTGTCATAGTACTCACCTAGTTGTAATCACCTAGTTGTGCTTGCGGGGGTTGAGCTCTGGCTCTTTGGTCCCGCCTCTCAACCGTCAATCAACAGGTGTACAGTTTCCTGAGCCTAATGGGCTCCATCATATCTACACTTGAAACTGTGTATGGAGTCAGCCTCCACCACATCGCTTCCTAATGCATTCCATTTGTCAACCACTCTGACACTAAAAAAGTTCTTTCTAATATCTCTGTGGCTCATTTGGGCACTCAGTTTCCACTTGTGTCCCCTAGTGCGTGTGCCCCTTGTGTTAAACAGCCTGTCTTTATCAAAACTGTCGATTCCCCTGAGAATCTTGAATGTGGTGATCATGTCCCCCCTAACTCTTCTGTCTTCCAACGAAGTGAGGTTTAATTCCTGCAGTCGCTCCTCGTAGCTCATACCTCTCAGCTCGGGTACTAGTCTGGTGGCAAACCTTTGAACCTTTTCCAGTTTAGTCTTATGCTTGACTAGATAGGGACTCCATGCTGGAGCCGCATACTCCAGGATTGGTCTGACATATGTGGTATATAATGTTCTGAAAGATTCCTTACACAAGTTTCTAAAGGCCGTTCTTATGTTAGCCAACCTGGCATATGCTGCTGATGTTATCCTCTTGATATGAGCTTCAGGGGACAGGTCTGGCGTGATATCAACCCCCAGGTCTTTCTCTCTCTCTGACTCTTGAAGTATTTCATCTCCCAAATGATACCTTGTATCTGGTCTCCTGCTTCCTACCCCTATCTTCATTACATTACATTTGCTTGGGTTAAACTCTAACAGCCATTTGTTCGACCATTCCTGCAGCTTGTCCAGGTCTTCTTGAAGTCTCAAGCTGTCCTCCTCTGTCTTAATTCTTCTCATAATTTTGGCGTCGTCAGCAAAAATTGAGAGGAATGAGTGTATACCCTCTGGGAGATCATTTACGTATATCAGAAACAGGATAGGTCCAAGTACAGAGCCCTGTGGGACTCCACTGGTGACTTCACGTCAGTCTGAGGTCTCACCTCTCACTGTCTCATAGTGGTTGAGTAACTGTGACAGACAAGATCTTCCCGCTCTAAATCCATGTTGTCCTGGGTTGTGCAATTCATTGTTTTCCATAAAACTAGAAATTTGATTCCTAATCACTCTTTCAAACACTTTTATTATGTGTGATGTTAGTGCAACTGGCCTATAATTTTTTGCCAAGGCTTTACTCCCCCCCTTGTGCAACGGAGCTATATCTGCAGATTTAAGTGCTGCTGGTATCTCCCCTGTATCCAGGCTCTTTCTCCATATTACGCTGAGTGCTCTCGCTACTGGTACTTTACATTTCTTTATGAATATTGAATTCCATGAGTCAGGCCCCGGAGCTGAGTGCATAGGCATATTGTCAATTTCTCTTTCAAAATCTTCCGAGTTTGTGGTAATATCCGTTATATTATCTGCAGCTTGAATGTCATTCATAAAGAAGCTGTCTGGGTCATCAACTTTCATGTTGTTTATTAGTGTGCTAAACATAGCCTCATACTGGCTTCTTAGAATTTCACTAATCTCTTTGTCGTCCTCTGTGTACGTACCTTCATTTGTAATTAACGGTCCAATACTGGTCGAGGTTTTGGATTTTGATTTTGCGTATGTGAAAAAATATTTAGGATTTTTCCTTATCTCTTGTATAGCTTTCTGTTCCAATTCCATTTCCTCAGACTCATATGATCGCTTCAACGTTTGTTCTATTTCTTCGATCTCCCTGCTTAGGCTTATTTTCCTTGCTTGTGATAGTTGTGTCTGCCAAAGCATTTCCGTTATTTTTTTCCATCTCCTGTACAGTCGTCTGCGTTCTCTTTCTAGAGTGGTCCTCTTTCTGCCCCTCCTCATAGGCACGTGCCTCAGGCAGACCTTGTAAGCTTCAGCTGTCAGTTGAGCTATTCCCTGTGTGGGAGTTTTGTCGCTTAAGACCGTCTCCCATTGAATGGTTGCAAGGTCTACATTTATTTTTTCACAGTCGATCCTCTTATTGTTGAAATTGAATTGATTGAATATTCCTTCTCGCTTGCTGGGTCTCTTAGACCTAGTACCGTTATTTATGCTAGTTCGTACTTCAATGAGCTTATGGTCTGAGTATGAAGTATCTGAGATTGTGATGTCTCTGATTAGTTCATCATTGTTTGTGAATATCAAGTCTAGCGTGTTTTCGTTCCTAGTTGGTTCTGTAATCTGTTGATTGAGCGAGAATTTGTCACAGAATCTCAAAGTTCTCTGACCTGTGGTTGGTTATTTCCCGGGTCATTCCCTGCTATGATATTTGTGTTTGCCATTCTCCATCTTAGATTCGGTAAATTGAAATCTCCAAGGAAGATAATATCTGGAGCTGGGTTTGCTAGGTTATCAAGTACAGTACAACCTCGATTCAACGTACCCCGATTCAACGAATCTCCGGCTAGTTCGCACACTTTTCAGGCCGATTTACTCACCCTGTTCGACGAACAATGGTTCGCCAAGCGGGGGATGTTCGGATTTGCTTACGACGTCGAGACAGAGTTCACAGACTGGTGGAAAAGTTTCACATTCTATCACAGATTACAATTATTAATTCCTTCATATGACAAGTTCGATCACACAAGTGGACCACACAAGTGGACCGCACATGTGGTCCACAAGTGGTCCACAATCTTACGATGTTGGGACAGAGTTCACAGTGGTAGAAAACTTTACCATCCCATCACAGATTACAATTAATAATTCCTTCATATGACAAGTTAGATCACACAAATGGATCACCCAAATGGACCACACAAGTGGACCACACAAGTGGACCACACAAGTGACCACACAGTGGACCACAAGTGGTCCACAAGCTTACGATGTTGGGACAGAGTTCACAGAGTGGTGGAAAACTGTCTCATTCTATCACAGATTACAATTAATAATTCCTTCATAAGACAAGTTGGATCACACAAGTGGACCACACAACAAGTGAATCATATGAACCAAACACCAGCCAGAATGGTCCACAAGAAGTGACGCATATTAACCAAACACCAGCCAGAGTGGTCCACAGAAGTGAACGACTGAGTTTCAATGATTTCGTTCACCGATTTGTGGCACACGTATCTTTGTAATTAATTTAAGGCTGAAGCGTGAATAGCTAGCTAATACTGTAACCCCGCGATTATCCGGGATTCGAACATCCGAAAACGCCTTAATACGGCAAAATAGCACAGGAACCGGATTAACGAGAGTTTGGGACGGATAAAATTTTGGGGCCCGGGTAATGTCCTGCCGAAATTACACTATCCGGTCAGTTGCCCGGATGATAGAGGCTTTTTCCGTATATGAAAACATGAGGCGGCCATACGGTAACAATCCGTCTGCCCGTGACTCGAGGCGCATGGTGTAGGAGGGGGGGGGTGGGTGGGTGGTGTCGGGAGGGTGGGAGGAGAGCGTCGGAGGGACCACCTGTGTACAGGAATTACCATAATTTAGAACAAAAACAAATGAAATAAGTACTAGTAATTATGTAATAACAAATAAATAAGTTTTCTAAAAGCAATGTGCACAGGCTGAAGTTTCCTTAAAAAATATTCTCCTGGCAGCCTACGTAAGGTGGTATAGCTGCCCCACGCCAAGTGGACCCGTCCAACACTGGTCAACCCATGTGCGTCCATCCCTCGTGTTATACACAGTGCTGCGCCATTAGTGAAATATTTTTTAAATAACTTTTTATTTCATAGTAACTTTGAACATTTTTGGCCAAGACTATGTCTGGTAGGAGCATCAATCGTTCTGTAGGTGTTAAGAGGAAGAAAGTTGTCCTAACAATTAAAGACAAGTTACTGTTATACACCTCAACGAGTGTGGCGTCACAGTGCTGCGCCATTAGTGAAATATTTTTTGAAATATCTTTTTTATTTTCATAGTAACTTTAAACATTTTTGGCCAAGACTATGTCTGGTATCAGCATCAATCGTTCTGGAGGTGTTAAGAGGAAGAAGGTTGTCCTGGCAACTAAAGACAACTTACGTGTTGTTCAACCAGTGAGGCGCCACAGGGCTAGCCAAGCACCTTCAACCAGTGAGGCTTCAGCAGCTGGCAGTCAAAACTAACTTTGCTTAATGAACTGTACAGTAATTTTAAGTGTTAATTTTAGTGTTGTGTTAGTATAGGTTACGTAAATTGTTAACAATTCCTAACTTCAAGATGTGTGGCATCAATCAAGAAGACGAACACCAACAAGGTAAGTTGAGGTTTCTAGTTGAATATCTAATAATTATATGTGGCAAGGCAATTCAAATTATGTTGTTTGTAGTATAAAAATTGTTGGAAATGGTCACTTTTGGACTCGTAGGTGAAAAAGTACCATTATCCGAAAAACGTGATAATCCGGTTGGGGGTCCTTCCCATATAGTCCGGATGATCGAGTGGAGACAGTATGTTGAAATCTTCTTATACATTTTCTGTGATGAAACAAGACAAGTGAGGGTAGACAGATAAGGGAATACTGTACAGTAAACTTCACTTTACAGTGAGGTTTCACTCACTTTCGTCTGTGTTGTCATAGTTCAGTGACCCATGACTTTGAACGTTTCACATTAATAAATCATTTCTAAAACTGGTGTTTTAATAACTCTCTATTATCCTAATTAAACTTAACTAAATAAGACCAAAAATATGCTGTAATAAGGTAGATATCTCCTATTTGAGAAATTGTTCACGTTATTTGCAGCACAACTCCAGCACGAGTGGACGTGTCTAATCCCTGTCCATACACCATGCTTGTTGTGTTGTGTTCGATTTCGTCGCCACAGTTCAGCGATCTACGGCTTCGAAATAATAAAATTATTAAATTAGTTCCAAAGTATTTTTTATAGCTCTTATTACCGTAATAATGTTGCTAAACTAAATATGTAACCCAAAAATATATATTTTGATGTAAATTGAATATTTGAGAGAAACATATGCTACTGGAAATCGAACACAACACTAGGCGGTGTTTTGTTTGATTTCGTCGCCACAGTTCAGTGACCTATGGCTTCGAAATAATGAAATAAATAAATCAGTTTCAAAATAAGTATTTTTTATAGCTCTTATTATCGTAATAATGTTGCTAAACTAAATACATAACACAAAAATATATAATTTGATGTAAATTGAATATTTAAGAGAAATTTATGTTACTGGATCAGGCTTAAACACCAGCCAACTGAAGGGTGTGCGTATAGACTTAGTCTGCGTTCGTACAGTATGCACCCAGTGCCCTTAGCTTTGTCTGCGATTGACGTACAGTATTTATCCGCCGGTGGAAGAATAATTGTGGAATTGACCATTTTTTTACTACAGCTCTTTGGTTATAAAACAAAATGTCTCAGGGGCTTACTAATAGTGCCTTATTAATGCCAAAAACGAAGCAATATTTTGCAACAACTAGTAGCAGAAAATCAACCAGCACGAGAACAGCCGTACCCAGCACGAGAACAGCCGTACCCAGCACGAGAACAACCGTACCCAGCACGAGAACAGCCGTACCCAGCACGAGAACAGCCGTACCCAGCACGATAACAGCCGTACCAAGCACGAGAACAGCCGTACCCAGCAAGAGAACAGCCGTACCCAGCACGAGAACAGCCATACCCAGCACGAGCACAGTTGTACCCAGCACTGGTACAACAGCCATACCCAGCACAAGCACAGTTGTACCCAGCACTAGTACAACAGCAGCCAGCACCAGCTCAGAAGCGGCTGAACTCACAGCAGCAGCGAGCACCAGCAAAGCTGATGCAAACATCTAAAAACATCGTGTGCAACATGAACAGTTAGAACAAGTGTTAAATTTAAGTGTGTACTCAGTGTTAAAATTAAAGTTGCAGTAATTTTTGTGTACAATAGTTTTCATAAACTGTATTGTAGTACTCAACATACAGCAGAACTACTTTTAATCAACACAGTGCTAACGGCATAATGCACTGCAGTACGTATTTACTGTAGAGCATTCACAACTTCACAAAACTTCAAGATGGATATAACTTCAACAATAAGGTAAATTTATGAATTACAGTATTTCTTAGTAGAGAAGTAATATATAGGTATAGTATGTAATATGATAATGCATTTTTATTGTGTACAAGAAAAAAAAAAGACTGACACAAACGCCTCCTGAAGGTCACCTCTTGCAACGAATCCAACGCTCCAACGAACTGGGGTTGGTCCCATATAGTATGTTGAATCGAGGTTGTACTGTATGTTCTCTATTTTGTGCATCTGCTCTGTGAATTCCTCAACCGTTGTATCTGGCGGTTTATATATTAGAATAATAATTAGGTTTAGTTTCTCTACCTTAATTCCAAGTACCTCTACCACCTCATTAGTTGAGTTTAGTAGTTCTGTGCATACCAGATCCTCTTTAATATACAGACCTACTCCTCCATTTGACCTAGTTTTTCTATCACATCTATATAAATTATAATTTGGAATCCAGATTTCACCATCCAAGTAATCTTTTATATGAGTTTCCGTGAATGCCCCAAATATTGAGTTTGACTCTAATAGGAGGCCATTTATGAACTTAACTTTATTTCTTGACTTTGGCTTTAAACCTTGAATGTTTGCAAATATGAATGATTGTCCATATTGTGTGTCACTTCTGGAAGGTTTTGGTAGTTCTCCCTCCTCTCTACCCTGACCCAGGGTGTGCTGTTGTGGCAATGGTTTGTCCAGTTTTGGAAGTGATATTGGGGAGTGTGGTACTCTCTGTGTAGTTGGGTGTAGTATGTGTGGGCTTGATGACGAACCGTAGTCCAGTCTTGGGTATTCCCCCCTCTAGACTAGACACTAGATACTCTAGTGTTAATGTCACAGACTCTATCACACACACTGTAAATTTAATTCCATTCTCATTACTTCAATCATTGCATTTCTTTGACATCCAAGAATAATCCTCATAGCCTCGTTCTGTATCAGCTCTATTTTTTTAAGTCTGCCTTGGCCTGTGTAAGACAAAACGGGTGCTGCGTAGTCTATCAGGGACCGAACAGTGCTTATGTATAACATCTGCAAGATAGGTACCCCAACACCTTTACCAGAAAAGCCAGTGCTTTTAGAGGATGCAGACGGGCTTTACATAAGGTGCTGATATGATAGCCTAATTGACTGTAAATACCTAACGGGTTGCTACCACAGCTGTGAATGCTTGAAATGCATGACTGACTTGTGACTGTAAGGACTTGTGATTGGAAGGAAAGTTTGGAACCATTGATGCAGATATGAATGCGCTTAAGGCGAGCACGGGTCGGTATCACTCCCTCCTCCTCACCCTCCCTATACACCAATATAGCTCCCCCTCCCACTCCCTTCTCACCGTCTCCCATACGCCAACAAGTCCTCAGTAAAGGTGAAGTGCAGTTAAATGTTCACTTCCTGTATTATGGTTTATATTTATACCTGATTGTTTTGTGTATGAAAATATGAGTAGTATTCTATATAAAATGATTTTTAAGTTATATTTTTGGGGGTATGGAACGGATTAATTAATTTACATTATTTCTTAGGGGAATATTCGATTTGGGTGACAAATTTTTGGATAAAACATGTCTCTGAGAACGGATTATGATCGTGAACAAAGGTATCACTGTAATATATATATATACACACACACACACACACACACCCACACACACACGCGAGATTGAAAAAGGGATTGCAGACAAATGTAAAACAGAACCAGGTCTATTCTATAAATTCATAAACAACAAATTGCAGGTAAAGGATAATATTCAGAGGTTGAAAATGGGAAATAGATTCACGGAAAATGAAAAGGAAATGTGTGAAACATTAAACGAAAAGTTCCAAAGTGTGTTTGTACAAAATGAAATCTTCAGGGAACCAGATACAATAAGAATTCCAGAGAACAACATAGAGCACATAGAGGTGTCTAGAGACGAAGTGGAAAAAATGCTCAAAGAGCTAAATAAGAACAAAGCAGTTGGTCCAGATGGAGTTTCACCATGGGTTCTGAGAGAATGTGCACCTGAGCTCAGCATCCCTCTTCAACTGATCTTTCAGGCATCCCTGTTTACAGGAGTTGTAGCTGATGTGTGGAAAAAGGCTAACATAGTTCCAATTACAAGAGTGGAAGCAGGGAAGACCCCCTTAATTATAGACCGGTATCATTGACAAGTGTAATAGTCAAAATATTGGAAAAAATAATTAAAACTAAATGGGTAGCACACCTGGAGAGAAATGATATAATATCAGACAGACAGTATGGTTTTCGATCTGGTAGATCCTGTGTATCGAATTTACTCAGTTTTTATGATCGAGCAACAGAGATATTACAGGAAAGAGATGGTTGGGTTGACTGCATCTATCTGGACCTAAAAAGGCTTTCGACAGAGTTCCACATAAGAGGTTGTTCTGGAAACTGGAAAATATTGGAGGAGTGACAGGTACGCTTCTAACATGGATGAAAAACTTTCTGACTGATAGAAAAATGAGGGCTGTGATCAGAGGCAATGTATCGGACTGGAGAAATGTCACAAGTGGAGTACCACAGGGTTCAGTTCTTGCACCAGTGATGTTTATTGTCTACATAAATGATCTACCAGTTGGTATACAGAATTATATGAACATGTTTGCTGATGATGCTAAGATAATAGGAAGGATAAGAAATTTAGATGATTGTCATGCCCTTCAAGAAGACCTGGATAAAATAAGTATATGGAGCACCACTTGGCAAATGGAATTTAATGTTAATAAATGTCATGTTATGGAATGTGGAATAGGAGAACATAGACCCCACACAACCTATATATTATGTGAGAAATCTTTAAAGAACTCTGATAAAGAAAGAGATCTAGGGGTGGTTCTAGATAGAAAACTATCACCTGAAGACCACATAAAGAATATTGTGCAAGGAGCCTATGCTATGCTTTCTAACTTCAGAATTGCTTTTAAATACATGGATGGGGATATACTAAAGAAATTGTTCATGACTTTTGTTAGGCCAAAGCTAGAATATGCAGCTGTTGTTTGGTGCCCATATCTTAAGAAGCACATCAACAAACTGGAAAAGGTGCAAAGACATGCTACTAAGTGGCTCCCAGAACTGAAGGGTAAGAGCTACGAGGAAAGGTTAGAAGCATTAAATATGCCAAAACTAGAAGACAGAAGAAAAAGAGGTGATATGATCACTACATACAAAATAGTAACAGGAATTGATAAAATCGACAGGAAAGATTTCCTGAGACCTGGAACTTCAAGAACAAGAGGTCATAGATATAAACTGGCTAAACACAGATGCCGAAGAAATATAAGAAAATTCACTTTCGCAAACAGAGTGGTAGACGGTTGGAACAAGTTGGGGGAGAAGGTGGTGGAGGCCAAGACCGTCAGTAGTTTCAAAGCGTTATATGACAAAGAGTGCTGGGAAGACGGGACACCACGAGCGTAGCTCTCATCCTGTAACTACACTTAGGTAATTACACTTAGGTATTACATACACACCCACACTCATTCCCATTAGGAAGACATGACACCAAAGGACAACTCGGGTCCTCACATCTCTACAACCCAAGGAGTAATTGAAAAAATTCAAAGGTGACACCCCTAGGATCAACACTTGCATCAGGAGCTCCAGCATATTTCAACAATCCTAAGTATTGTAGTACAGGTTGATGATAGTGAGTGGTGTCCCAGAGAACATAAAGGTATAGTGCTTTTGAAAAATAGATGAGATAACAGGAATGTGCCAAGGGAAGTGAAAATTGGGTGAGAAAAAGTTGCCCTATAGTGTTTACAGTGCAGAGAACAACATTCAAGATGGCCACTGACAAGAGGAAATACAAAACAGAGCTTGATTTTGGGATTCAATGAAGAAAGCATTGATATTAGCAGTCTACACAACAAGTTGGTAAAATTAGATACTATAGTGAACTCTCATGTAGAAATAATTAGTAAATTGAAAGAAAGTAATGATCATTTGAATAGCAAAGTTTTAGGTCTTGAGGGTTTAGTGAAAGACTTGCGCAAGGAAAAGAGTCAATTGGAAACAAATTGCAAAGCCATGGAAGAAGAAAATATACTCTTAAAAATAGCTTTGGAAGAAGTTAGAGCAAATTTAAACATAAATGATTACAATAGGCTAGGCAAGGAAATTCAAGAGGAGAAACAGCTTTTGTCAGCACAGATGGAGGAAGTTACACAGGGAATAGAACAGTGCAAGAAAGATATGCAACTCACCTATGCACAAGTGGCCAAGGAGAAGGAAAAAATTGAAGCAGCAGTAAAGGAAGCCCAACAATGCAGCAACCAAGATAAAACAAACATTAGGCTGGAAGTGAGAAAGGAATTGGCATCTAACCCGAGGTTGGTGCAAAACACAGTTGATCGGAGTAAGTCCCTGATCATTTTTGGCTGCAAAGAAAAGGAGATAACATCTAGGTCAGAAAGAGCTGTAGAAGAAGCAAAAGTAGTAGATAAAATTGTTGGCCTCGTGGAAGGTCTTACAACCATAGAGAATGTGTGCGACTACAGGAGAATAGGCAGATATGTAAAAGGGAAAGATCGACCTTTGAGGATCACCCTAAACGGTGCCAAGCAGATGGAAGAAGTACTAAGGAATGCTAGAAAGTTACAAAGTGATGAGGATGGGAAAATGTGGTCGTTAAGACGAGATCTTTCAAGAGAAGACAGAGAGAAGCTGAAACTGAACCTCGCTGAGGCAAAACGTTTAAATGAGAGCAGGAATGAAGAAGAAATCAATTCTTTTTTCTACAAAGTGTTAGGGGTAGGCAGACCAGTAAAGTGGTACATAAAGGCAAACCAACAAAATCAATAGAGAGAGGGGGAGTGAAGAATAAGGAGAGGGGGAACAAGTTCCTGAAGATTGCATACACCAACATAGATGGAGTAAGATCGAAGATATTGGAGTTAAGTGATGTAATACAGATGCAGACACCAGACATTGTTGCACTCACGGAGACAAAACTTGAAGATGATATTTTAAATGAGGTCATATTCCCAAGGGGCTACTCAATTTGGAGAAGGGACAGAAAAATTAGGAAAGGCGGTGGCGTTGCTGTGCTGGTGAAAGAACACATAAAGGTGAAGGAAATAATGACTGCCAATCCACAAGAGTTGACATAATAGCACTAGAGATCTGCCATGAAGATGATAAACTAATGGTCATAAATGCATATAGTCCACCACCAAGCAGCACATGGTCAAAGGAGGAGCTAGATAGTAAACGAGAAGGTCTTATAACAATAATGAGAGAGATCATAGCGAGAGCGGATAACGATAGGTCACGACTGTTGATAGTTGGTGACTTCAACTTGAAATCCATAGACTGGGAAGCATATGAAGCTAAAACAGAAGATTTTTGGACCTGTAAATTTGTAGACCTCATCCTGGAAACATTCTTGTATCAACATGTTAAACAGCTACGAGGATGAGGGAAGGGGACGTTCCCTCCATGCTAGATTTGATATTTACCAGGAAGGAGGAAGAAGTATTTGACATTCAGTACCTTCCTCCCTTGGGTAAAAGTGACCATGTCTTTTTGGGAATAAAGTATGCAATGCGTTATAATCTGGAAGAAAATAAGGAGGATGAAGCAGTTGAAAAACCTGACTTCAAGAGAGGACATTATGGCAACCTTAGAAATTTTTTAGTGAGTATAATTGGACAGACTTGTTGCTAGGCAAGGAAGTGAATGAGATGTATGTCAAGTTTTGTGAAATATATGATAAAGGCACAAACAAATTTATACCAAAACAGAGATGCAGAACTAGGAAACAGGATTGGTTCAATAGGAATTGCGAGAGGGCCAGAGACCAAAAGACACAAAAATGGAATCAATACAGGAAGAGGCCAAACCCCCAAACATACCAACGATACAAAGATGCGAGAAACAACTACACGGCAGTGAGGAGAGAGGCAGAAAGAAATTTGAAAAAGGGATTGCAGACAAATGTAAAACAGAACCAGGTCTATTCTATAAATTCATAAACAACAAATTGCAGGTAAAGGATAATATTCAGAGGTTGAAAATGGGAAATAGATTCACGGAAAATGAAAAGGAAATGTGTGAAACATTAAACGAAAAGTTCCAAAGTGTGTTTGTACAAAATGAAATCTTCAGGGAACCAGATACAATAAGAATTCCAGAGAACAACATAGAGCACATAGAGGTGTCTAGAGACGAAGTGGAAAAAATGCTCAAGGAGCTAAATAAGAACAAAGCAGTTGGTCCAGATGGAGTTTCACCATGGGTTCTGAGAGAATGTGCACCTGAGCTCAGCATTCCTCTTCAACTGATTTTTCAGGCATCCCTGTTTACAGGAGTTGTAGCTGATGTGTGAAAAAAGGCTAACATAGTTCCAATCTACAAAAGTGGAAGCAGGGAAGACCCCCTTAACCCTTCAATTGCGCATCGCATCATATGATGCTTTGACCGACTTGCAGTAAATTGTGCGTCGCATCATATGATGCGTTGGAGTACTACGCAAGATTTAAACGGCCCGCGGATACACGGGGTTCACCACACCTTCATCAGGGCTCTTGTAAACAGACGCCATTTAAAAAAAAAATCGTGGGCCAAACTCCCTGGTGTTAGGGGCCTCAGTATCGAGTAAGCTACCAAGCCTGACGCACGCAGCATGAGCTCACAGCACTGCTGTTCAGCTTGTGACCACAGCATCGCCTAAAAATGCCATAATATACTTGTTCATGCTATTATGTAGCGATAATATTATTACAGAAGACCCCTGACTGTGATAAAACTGACCATGGGTCTGATAATAAGAGGATTGTGATGGTCTTTAGCGCTGTGCTCCTTGGAGGGAGGAGTAATGCTGTGGGAGGGAGGGTGGTGGCGTTGTTATCTGACTGTGTGTGGCCACCTTTTATTGACTGCACTCAGCATACCAGCTTAGTGGTTCGCTATGGTGAACACAAATGTAGATACTTATATATAACGTGTGTATAGAGGGTATAAACAGCAAGAGTAGGAGGTTGGGAGCCGCCATTTTGGTGAGAGGAGCGTCGTCTGCAGGAATTATCGTTTTGTTTACTGGTGACCACGATGGTCTTTGGGCACCATACCAGTTTACTTGTACAAGTATGGTGAATAAAACCGGTAGATATTTATATATAATGTGTGTATATAGCGTAATAACACCACAAGCAGTATTGTTGGAGGAGAAATATTAGTGCGTCTGGCCTTGAGGGCAGCAGCCATCAGCTGACTGTGAGGTCCTACGTCTTTCTGCCTACTCACCATACAAGAGGTCCTACTCACCATACAAGCTTAGATGTACAGTTATGGTGAACAAAACATGTAAATACTTATATATAACGTCTGTATATAAAAGCAAAAACAGTATGGTGAGTGGAAAATGGTGGCAAGTCAGGTGAGGTGAGGGAAGGAGGGAGTGGCAGCCAGTGGCGGGCTACCACTGCCTGCCACTGCCACTCAGCATACCAACTTAGTGGTTCGTTATGGTGAACACGAATGTAGATGCTTATATATAGCGTCTGTATATAGTGAATAAAAGCAAAAACAGTATTGTGGGAGGAGAATGTGGGTGAGTCAGATGACTTGAGGGAGGGGGTGAGTGGCTGGCTGGTACACGGCGGTCACTCCTCGTTACTTTTTGATGCATAATAGCAACTTAGTGGTTCGTTATGGTGAACAAAACATGCAGATACTTATATATAACCTGTGTATATAGTGTAACAACCGACAAAGAATTTGTTCACTGTTTGATGAACATAATTGAATCAACAATAACCACACCATATTTTTGAGTACAGCGATGATTCACTCATTTCATTATATAAATATATCACACTACACACTATTGAATAATATTACAGCAAAAAAACTACGAAATATCAATCGGAGACATTGAAATAATTAGGCAATTATCTCTTTGTGGCAACTCCGGCCTGACAGCTGGCGATCAACAGACCGCCTGGGACGCATGCTGAGTGAGCGCCTGTTTTGTGCCAGACTTCCCCGCCCTATAGCGGCCAATATATTCAACTTACGATTTTTTTATTATTTTTCCCGTGATCAGTGAACACAAATTAACAGGTTAGGAAGAAAAAATAATTTTTTTTTTTTTTTTGTATGCGCCTGTGGGTATCGAATGGTATATAGCTA
>WNGS01158805.1:0-21065 GCA_020271785.1 Procambarus virginalis
GGCTCTGTACTCGGTCCTATCCTGTTTCTGATATATGTAAATGATCTCCAGGAGGGCATAGACTCATTCCTCTCAATGTTTGCTGACGATGCCAAAATTATGAGATGGATTAAGACAGAGGAGGACTGCTGGAGGCTTCAAAAAGACCTAGACAAACTGAAGGAATGGTCAACAAATGGTTGTTAGAGCAACCCCAAGCAAATGTAATGTAATGAAGATAAGTGTAGGGAGCAGGAGGCCAGATACAAGGTATCATTTGGGAGATGAAATTCTTCAAGAGTCAGAGAGAGAGAGAGAGAGAAAGATATGGGGGTTGAAATCAAGCCAGCAATGTCCCCTTAAGCCCATATCAAGAGGCATATACCAGGTTGGCCAACATAAAAATGGCATTTAGAAACTTGTGTAAGGAACCATTCAGAACTTTGTATACCACACATGTAAGACCAATCCTGAAGTATGCAGCTCCAGCATGGAGTCCATATCTAGTCAAGCATAAGACTAAACTGGAAAAGGTTCAAAGGTTTGCCACCAGACTAGTACCCAAGCTGAGAAGTATGAGCTACAAGGAGAGACTACGGGAATTAAACCTCATACCGCTGGAAGACAGAAGAGTTAGGGGGGAGGACATGATCACCACATACAAGATTTTCAAAGGAATTGATAGGGTAGATAAGGATATGCTATTTAACACAAGGGGCACACATACTAGGGGACACAGATGGAAATTGAGTGCCCAAATGAGCAAAAGAGATATTAGAAAGAACTTTTTTAGTGTCAGATTGGTTGACAAATGGAATGCATTAAGAAGTGATGTGGTGGAGGTAGACTCCATACACAGTTTCAAGTGTAGATATTATAAAGCCCAGTAGGCTCAGGACCCTGTACACCAACTGATTGACAGTTGAGAGGCAGGACCAAAGAGCCGCCTCTCAACTGTCAATCAACTGTTTACTAACTACTTTTTTTTCCACACCACACACCCCAGGAAGCAGCCCGTGACAGCTGACTAACTCCCAGGTACCTATTTACTGCTAAGTAACAGGGGCAGTCAGGGTGAAAGAAACTTTGCCCATTTGTTTCTGCCTCGTGGGAATCGAACCCGCGCCACAGAATTGCGAGCCCTGCGCGCTATCCACCAGGCTACGAGGCCCTAGTAAGTGTCTGCATGTTCGCGCTCACGCAAGTGTTTACATGGTCTTAGCCTGTCATTGTCTGCGTGGCCTCTGCCTCTTATGACCTGGTGTAGCTAATCCTATGAATGTGTTCATTACTGGAGCTCCATGATCGCAGTACCTATAACATGGGCTTCGAAACCACCGTAATGCAGTCTAGGTGGGAGTGACTTCCCATTGTTAACAGATGAGTGGACCATTGGGCTTTCACAAGCTTAGGCCTAAAAGGTATCCAGTTCCGATACCATTTGCATCATAAATTATGTATTAAATAATACCTCCTCCGTGGCGATTTAACTTTTAATTTACATCACAATAACGTGTAGTCTATAGAATGTTGTATGCACAATATCTACGTGTGTTTAGAGTCCAGCGGATTACGGTTTGGACTATCACCTCGACGTGTGTCTTCTAAACGCACGTAGCTTTGTTATGTAACCGTCTTCACTGACAATTGTTGTCCACGGGGGTGATATGGATGGGAGAGAATAGCTCTCGACAGCTGAAGGATTAGATCACAGCTAAGAATATCTGAGGCAGGGCTGAGCTACCGTCATGCACTCACGCTGCCAACGCCTGCACAAGAAATGTTGCTTGAGACACCTATGCCCGAATATCCTCACAGCTGCTAATATGATGTGCAGTACCCTATATTAAGTGTTTGTTGCCGTGTGTTAGGAGTAATGGGCTTGTATATATTCCATACGTCTGATACATCAGATTATTTTTTTTTAGTTCACTCAGTTGTCATTCACTCATACCCGATTCATAAATGATATGAATTTGACTATACAAGCTCGGTTTTGGTTTGATTCAATTTCTAAGTTAACTTTGTATACTATAAATATTTTGCATGGTACACTTGTCTCTCAGGCATAGCAGGCCAGGACGTGAAAGGTCACTCACTTGGGATAAGCCACTTGTCACATGGCGGTCATCATCAGCAGAAAATCGAATAGTATCACTTGTTAAGCACTGTTTCCATTTTGTAGGAGCAAGAGCGTCGAGGACGAGATCGTTGGTCGAGGGAGCGAGTCGAAGTGATAAACTGGACGAGGCGGCTGGTCTGGGCTACACCCCCTCCACCACCACGCACCCAAACCACCCCCCCCCACACCTGCCCCTCTCCCCTCAACTCGTCTCCCCTCACCTGCCCCATAAACCCCCTCTCCCCTTGCCTCTAACACCCACCCACGCTGCATATGTCTGGAGCCTCGCAGCACCCGCGGGGCGCCACCTCTGCCTTGACATCCATGTTTGGCTATGTAAGCCCAACACTTAATTCCTCCATTAACCTCTCGCAGATTTTGAAGTTACAAAATAGTTCAACCGGAAAACAGCCATGCATTTTTTGTTGAAGTGATATTTATATATATATATATATATATATATATATATATATATATATATATATATATATATATATATATAATGATTAACAAAGCATGCGCAGACGTAGTCACAATAACGTAGCTAAAAGAGTTCACACCCAGCCCACACATCTGACACCCAACCCACACAGCTGACACCCAACCCACACATCTGACACCCAACCCACACAGCTGACACCCAACTCACACAGCTCACCCAGCCCACACAGCTGACACCCAGCCCACACATCTGACACCCAACCCATACATCTGACACCCAGCCCACACATCTGACACCCAGCCCACACATCTGCCACCCAGCCCACACATCTGACATATTGTAGGCTACCATATTTCAATACCTGTTTACAATACTACCTCTTTCTTCTTTACATGTTGAAAACTAGACTGTTTTCAACGACTGAATCATTACAATAACTTTGCTCTGATACATCTGGAAGAACGCTTTTTGTCCTGCGAGTTTTGAGAGCCTACTGGATGTGATCTAATCATGCATCGCTTGCTCACTATTGTCCAACAAATGTCAACCCGAACAAACTCTCTGATAACTCGAGAAAGCGCAATATAAAGCAGCAGTTAAAGTGTAAACATATATAATCCTTAAATTTTATTATGAACGTGGCGCGTGCAATATTTCCTTCACACCATGTGTAGTAGGCGTAAAGTAAGAATTGTTGTCATCAACAGACAAAACATGTGACTAGTACTCGGCGCGTCTCCAGCCTCTGCCAACCACATGAATCATCCAGGTTGATCAGGAGGCTCACACAATAATTCAGTACTGCGATAGATACAGCAAGAAAAAAATGGTTTACGTCTGAGACTTTCACTTTTTCTAATTTTCTGCAGGAGGGTGTGAGGCTATCACGCGATGGTAGCGATGCGGGGAATATGTCATCCCTCCAAGGAGCGAATTGATTTACATTTTGCAAAATGATTACAGAGAATATGTGGCAATAATCAAAATTAATAATGAGTTTTGGATTGTATTAGTAAAGAATTCAAATTCAAGCATTTTTCATAAACAGCATATTCACACGGGTTCTAAAGTCGGGTGGGCACCTAACCCCAAAATCTATGCGACCCCAACAAAAAAATAATGTACTTTGACTTCCAATTAAGGTGAGCAGTACTTCGATAAACATATGCAAGAAATCTAAGACTATATGCTTCAGTCTGAATATATATTTGCAACAATGTTTGGTCTCAACAATGTAAGGGCTTTTGATTTTAATGCATAGGCTAATGCACTTCAAAATATTTCTCAAATTTTACCGACTGCAGTATACGATCATCTAATGTAAAGAAGTGTAAGTATTCTGATGTTTTTAACAATGCAAAACTTTACATTTCATATTTAAAAACGCCGGTCCTAAGCTATGTAAATCCGAGCAGTGGGCAGCCAAGAACAAGGAGTTTGACCTCTGGAAGCTACAAACTTGAATATGGTAGAGGGATGATAGGGAGAGTCAGGTGTGGGAGGCGCCAGGGGTGGGAGGGAGTCAGATGTAGGAGGCGCCAGGGGTGGGAGGGAGTCAGATGTAGGAGGCGCCAGGGGTGGGAGGGAGTCAGATGTAGGAGGCGCCAGGGGTGGGAGTCAGGTATGGAAGGCACCAGGGGTGGGAGGGAATCAGGTATGGAAGGCACCAGGGGTGGGAGGGAGTCAGATGTAGGAGGCGCCAGGAGAGCCCAGCTATATACACATCAGACGGGGAGGCAGCCTCATGTTTACCTCAGCGGTCAACATTCTTACCCGCGGAGGCCTCGGCATCTTAACTAACTTATTAATAGTTCGCTCCACAAATCACTCGTAATCCTCCTTGGTGTGAGACTAATCGTAGCGGTGCACTTCACCCGCCAGAACCTCACTCAATTAACGAAATAATTAACGAGCTCACAAACAAGGTCTTAAGGCTCTCGTATGAGGATTTATCCAAAGCGTTGCGTTATAATAATTTAAGACTTGTAGTTGTAACTGATCCAAACAAAAGCAAATATATCCAAATACTTCTACCGTGCCCACGATACAATGGAAGCTCAAGAGGTATAGCCTCCTGCAGTCAGATCACAATACTCAATAACAATAATTCTCAATATTTACTTACAGTATCACTAGTCAATCTCCATGTTCTGTTGCCACTGTACCTGTAGTTCTTTTTACCTATTTCATAAACCTATTAAAATTATGATACAACTTTGAGCACACTGATTGCTCAAACAAATGAATCGTAAAAGTTTGATTGAATAATCTAATTTCTGTACAAAAAGAAATATTACCGTGGGGTATCAATAAGAATCAGTAGGAACTCATACTAATTTTCTCATTTTATGTGTTCTGATTTTAAGCTGATTTTTTTGACATTTTCATTTCATATTGAATTTTTAAGTGTTTGCTTGGAAGCATATTGTATGAATCTCGAAGACTAGTTACGCTTCTGACTGGCAAAAGACGTATCTCTCATCGCAAGTATTTTCTATACTAGTTGGGTATTTTACGGTAAGCAGGTGTGAACACCACTCATAACACTACGTGTAATTATTGCAGACCAACATCAAAAAAAGACTGTCAGGCTCACAACGCGTCAGTCAAATACTGACTTAATTATTCTGCTCCGCTTCGTCTGCAAGCCTGCCAGCTTGTCTGATCGGGTGCCCACCTTCCTGTTTGGAAATATTCTTGCTGCTTTCTTGTTTAGAAAATCTACACACACGTCAATATGTCCACCTACAGTCAACAGGTTCGAGGCCATGACTGGAATGGTGTTTCGTTCGCTTTCATCCTGGAAACACACTACATCAACGTAGCCAAAACACCTTACTTAACCTTATCTCGACTTAAGTATACATAAACCCACATAATATTAATTTACATTTCAGAAAACGATTATTCTTATGTTGCATCTAAGATTCATCCTGTCAGTTGGTTGTCTGCTGTATAGGTCAAATGTCGTGTTGTTAAAATAAGTCAGTATCTGGCTGGAAGAAGCATCGAATTACTGTCATTTTATTGAATCTCTTTATATATAACAAATCATTTCCTTCCACCAGTTGTTTAGTTGTTTTTGTACTCGTGAGTCCACGCTTACGTCCATGTCATATTTCTCCCAGTCGTGGTTCTCTGTAAATAATTACTTTCTTTATTTGTCATAGAAACTTGTCCATACCAGCAGCTCCACGCACCAAGCACTTAGCTTCCCATTCTGCTTTACCACTTCGGAAACTCGTTAATTTAATATATATTTCTTTAATGAATTAACACTCGCTTTGGCACCATTCCTTCCCCCCGTCCAATCCCAAATCCTTATCCTGAGCCCCTTCGAAGTGGTATATAGTCTTAATGGCTTGGCGCTCTCTCCTTATATTTCCCTTCCCTTCGCTTTCGCACCATTTGTGGGAAGTAGTATAATTTATGAAATGGAAAAAAAGAGAGTTCCTGAGGAATCCCTCAAGTCCGGAACGGAGTCTGAAAACTGAAATTGTCGACGTGGCACTATGGGAAAATGATCATGACTGAGACGAACGCTGAACGAGTGAACTTGTTAAGTACAGAACCAGTAAATAACTCTCTTGCTCGAAAGATCAACTCTTCCTCCTCCCGCCTCTCACCCCGAGGAAAAACAAAAATAATAATGGCAAAACGGTGGAAATTTGAAGATATCTAACTATACCTCACCGATGGTGATTTAGTGACCAAACATCAGAGAAAATACCATACTTAATAATAAACTTTCAAAACACCCAAGACCTCACTGTCATTTCCGTCACACAAGCTCACTGTCACTTCCGTCACACAGGCTCACTGTCACTTCCGTCACACAGGCTCACTGTCACTCCCGGCAGACAGTCTCACTGTCATTTCCGTCACACAGGCTCACTGTCACTTCCGTCACACAGGCTCACTGTCACTCCCGGCAGACAGTCTCACTGTCACTTCCGTCACACATGCTCACTGTCACTCCCGGCAGACAGTCTGTACCATCAACGCCAACATACAACATGCCTGGCGATCTACCGCCCATCAACTTGTCCAGCCGCAGCGTCGCGGACGCTGCGAAGTACCTCGCGGGCGCTGCAAAGTACCTCGAGGGCACTGCGAAGTACCTCGCGGGGGGGCTGCGAAGTACCTCGTGGGCGCTGCGAAGTACCTCGCGGGCGCTGCGAAGTACCAGCCTCTGGCCGAAGTGAATCAAGAGCTCCCATGAACGACACCGTCCAGGCTCTGCAGCGTGTGAAATAGTTTCTTTGGGGGTATCTTCAGTGCAGACACACATCTGCTCATACTTACGTGCACAACACACTACCTAAGGTGCCACAGAGGCGGAACAATTCACACGTGGGAGGAAAAAGTATCGCGGGCGAGGGCCAGGGTGGGGGGGTATAATCGCGAGCATTTTACACACCATGCGCATCAACACAACTTTGGGGGTATTGACAATTAAATACCAACGAAAGGGAAGTGTATTTTACGAAACGCGGTGCATGACAATTAGCAGGTGCATAAGGGCGAGCAGGGGTAAGGCACGTAGGTTCACGTAGACAAGACAATGATTGTGACCACGTGCAGGGACACGAGTACGTGACCACGTGCAGGGACGCGAGTATGTGACCACGTGCAGGGACACGAATACGTGACCACGTGCAGGGACGCGAGTACGTGACCACGTGCAGGGACACGAATACGTGACCACGTGCAGGGACGCGAGTACGTGACCACGTGCAGGGACGCGAGTACGTGACCACGTGCAGGGACACGAGTACGTGACCACGTGCAGAGACATGAAGTGCTTCCCACCTGTGCGGCCGGTGGGCCCCGCCTCGGAGCCGCCATGGCACCTAAGTGAAAAAAATATATCAATAATTCAACAAAATTTACTCAATTTCATAGTCACGTGATATTTAAATGACCAACCAAGCCCTAGTTAAATATAAGACTTGTCATATTGTAAATATATAATGTACCAGGTAGATATACAATGCCTTTAATTTGGTATTATTTCCGTCCTCTGTATTCCTCGTCTGTGTACTCACCTATTTGAGTGTGCATAATCGAGCTTTAGCTCTCTGACCTCGCCTTTCAATCGCCGGTTGTACAGCGCAATGTCTCCCGACGTATTCCTATATTATATATACTATTGCAATTATAGGAGTTGGCTTTTACAACATACTCGTATAGTTTATTATATTTCCTACTAGTCTCTCGCTACTAGTCTCTCGCTAAACAAAATTTTCCATTTCTATTGATATAGTTCATCTGTCTAAAATTCCCATCCTCTTATTCCATTGGTATTAATTGTTTATATATATATATATATATATATATATATATATATATATATATATATATATATATATATATATATATTGTATCCTAACGCTACCAGGTCACCTTTCATTTCTTTATATACCATACCTATAAAGTGTGTGACGAGGTTCAGCAAAATGCTCAACATTTCTATGCACCATTCCATTCCCTCCCATATTTTCTTCTCTCCCCATATCTTTTCCAGGTGTTGTATGTGTTGAATAGGCATATAGTATATATGCCTCTATATACAACACTATACAACACATGGAAAAGACATGTGTTTTCCATGTGTTGTATAGTGTTGTATTTAGTGGCTTAGTGCTCTCTCTCTTCATAATTAACTTGCCTTAACTTTCTTAACTTTACATGTTTCCTTATGAATTTTGAGGAACATGCCCACTCGTGTGCGTGCGTACATACACGCAAACATGCGTGTAGTTACGCGCATGATCGTTACAAAACTTATAGATAGTCACACTAATACATTCCGGTCAAGACATACACGAATGGCTGTTTCCACTCCAGTCACTAAGGAACTTCAGTCTGACTTTTACCACACGAAATGTTGCAGACAGTTGCGTCTGGTTTACCATCAACCTGCAAGATTGGTCATAGGGTAAACAATTACACAAATCATCATATGTTTGAAATGTATTTTAGTAAGTGGTATTCATATATCCTACACTAGTGTGGGAGTGAGCGTGATCCATTACTGTATTGCAGTATCCTGGACACACTGACAGCTGTAAGCACCAATGGCGATGGGTAAATAAGAATTCGGTGAAAAATATATATTAATCTTACACGAAAATAAATGCTACGTAAGGTAACGTTAAAAAGTATCACAAAATACAGAGTATTACACACAAATTAAAGTCTATGGACATCGCTCATGGTATTTCACTTACACAATTTAGCGAGGGAAACGGCTAACACATCAAGTTTTTCTGTTTTCGGAACTGATCAAAATATTAGTAATACCGGCGGTTACGTTAAGGTAAACAAGATGTGTTTTGGTAATAAGCGACGCATTGTGCCATCACCGGTCCTTATACCAGGCACATCTAGCAACACACAACACACACTGCTCCAGCAACAAGACGACCTATCTAAACTTAACCAAATATATCCTTCGCCTATCCTAATAAATATCTCGCCTAGGATATTTATATATGTAACATTTATACACCAGGATACGCTTTTAGATCTCAATAGATCATCATACGTATCAGACTCATACAGGTACTCCATGTGTATATGGAACATCACACACACACACCGCAGAACTGACACGCGCCATATACTCACCAACATTTCCCTTCATTATCGTAAAGGAATTCCTCCTTGTGGAAGACCACTGTCAAGTGTTGCTGTTAAGTACTGACTCAAGTGTTGGTGTTAAGTGCTGACTAAAGTGTTGGTGTTATGACCTGACTCAAGTGTAGTAATGCTCTGATGATAAACTCAGGTGGCGCCTAGTACACTCGGTTTAGTTTCCTACCTCACATATGGGAACGCGCGGTACAGGCATTACTGCTACAAATATTTTAAATACAAATGTTCGTCTAGACTACTGTCCAAGAAAAAAAATCACAATGGCATGAATGTAACTTTTAAAATTAAGGAACAAAACTTGGTAATCGAACCCGAGTAATCCCAGACACATAATGCCAACTAAATACACTCTGGCTTCTTGTAAACAACAGAACGGGAGGGTGTTTTTACCAGTTATTTCTTCATATAACGCGTTATCAAACCCGCCGCTGTTTGGGCATAAATAACCTGATAACAAAAAATAACATAAAATACATCAATGCTGTTTCCTCCAGAGATGGCGCAGAGGCTCTCATCAACATATACAAACACAAGTATAAAAAAACAAGGAAAATATATATACAAAAATCCGGCCACATGATTGTAAACAAATAGAGCTGAAGACTCTATGAGGTAGAGAATAGTGTGGTGGAGTCTGCGGGAGAGGACGAGACAACGGTCAATAGATCACACACGAATACCCACACCTGGATACCTCTCATTATTATGGAATTATTGTCACACAGAGAGACGTATTACTGACAAGCCATATAATTTCCATTAAACTGGAGCCCCGTGTTACAGGAAGTGTGAGGTGGTTGGGGGTGGGACCAGGCCAGTCCCTCCACCTGCTGATGGAGAATACTGATGGAGAATACTGATGGAGAACACTGATGGAGAACACTGATGGAGAATACTGATGGAGAACATTGATGGAGAATACTGATGGAGAACATGATGGAGAACACTGGGGACATCTTGTTCAAAAACTTTAAAACCTATCCTTTATATTGGAGCGTTCTTTATAATAATGATTTTGTCTTCTTTGTGCTCGGGATTAATACATTTTATCTATGAAATGTAAATAACTATTGTAAGCTATATACTCTGTCAATATGTCTCAATTCACGTGTAATTCAGAGGCTAATCATATATTTAGGTTTATAAGACTTGTTTAATATACACATTCCTGGTCATTTATGAATGAAGCATCCCATCCTCCTGTTTATATCGTACTGTTTTGTAACCGCGTGCACCATCACACGTATATTGACGTAATGGACAGTTACATTGTATAATTCGGTACTATATATAATTTATATATTTTCCATTTTGTTTCTTATGAAATGATAAAGCTATCCATTTCACTATGCATAAGTGATTTTTTTTTAATTTGAATTACAATTAATGAAGATATATGACAGAACCTAACCAACCCTATCTAACCTAACCAAACCTATTCTAAGCTAACCTAAACAAACATAATTAAGTCACTAATTTAAAAAAAGCAGTACGAAAAAACAAATCAAACTTGAATATTCCTAGGCCTAGGATAGTATATATATGTTTTTTATTGGGCTTAGGATAGTCAGGTTAGGTTTTATTAACAAATAAAACATACTTTTTCGATTTGTCCAAATTAAAGAGTGCCAAATTCTACCTTCTAATTGTCCATTACGTCAATATATTCACGATGGTCCACAAGGTTACTACAAGTACTATCACACCAGACGGCTGGGCTGGAGTAAGGATACATATATTATGTATAGCTACAGTAAATGGAAGACACAGCACCAGCCTTCCACTGACCAACCTAAATGTTGAAGTTAAGCACAGTTGTAATTATTGCCAACTTAGGCGTTTTAAGCTTATATATTATATATATATATATATATATATATATATATATATATATATATATATATATATATATATATATATATAATGCAAGAGGATCTCGCTCACAAGAAGGCATTCTTGCCGGGTACAGTGTGAGGATGACTGTACTAAGTCATCCAGTACCTCCAGCAGGAGGTGAACACTAGCGCAGACCAATATAAATGTTGCTGGGTAAGTCAACACAAGTACCAAAGCCTCAACAAAACCCGCCCGATACAGTATTACGTCAACAACAAGTCTGTAATTGTTAACAACGACGAGGTTTTGTAGAGATTACCATTGAGAGCTTCTCGTGCAAGGTTCAAGTCAAGGCTGGGCACTGCCAACCTATTTATAAATAATTAAGAGCATGGAGGAGGAGGAGGAAGAGAGCAGTGCCAACAGTGATCAGGGGGGGGGGGTATCTAGAACACAGGACTGGGGCTTCTCACCTGCATGACTCACGCACCATGGCTCAAACACAACCACTTCATTACCTGTCTCAACAAACGGTATAGCTGCGTCGGAGTTTATATATCGTGGCGTTGGTAGTGTCGCTGGTTGGTCACTGTGGCTTCCTAGGCCTCAAATCTCCCTAATTCACACACACATATCTGGAGTTCTACATATTATTGTTTTGCTTTCGAGCCGTCGGTTAGTTTACGAAGCGCAGTGACCATGGCGGCGTACGGTGACGGAGGCGGTGAAGGAGTGCAGGCGGGTGTGGAGGAGCGGGAGGCCGGCCAGCCACGGCACCACCAGCGAGGACACCACCACCAACACTACCCTCACTCCCGCTGCCCAACTGTGTCACCAGACATTCCACAGGTGCAACATCCTAAAGAAACATCACAGCGCATGCGTCGAGCGGACAGTCAGCTAAAAGGTATGCTCTGATTTCTGACGTTTTATTAATAAACGGCTACACTTCTGGACGCACTCTTACACGCGTAAATGACTTCGGTAACACCCGACATGCACGTGAGTGCATATGTTCCTGAGTACATACGAGTAGACCCAAACTACACTAAATAAAACCTGCCGGCTACACCGGGAGATTACACACCAGCTTTTAATACCTTAACATTCACAACTTGTTCCCGGTTTGGCAAGGGAAAAAACCCAAAGAAGGCAAATGTGGCAGACACCTAAACCCAAATCCTTGAAAACCAAGAATACCTACAGCCAGCCCGACCACATAATCTCGCGTATATCGCCGTTAGTCAACCAAGTTTAACCAAGTGACCGGCTACGAAGCACAAGCATCTGAGAACGGTGTTAGGAAATATTGAGTAAAAGGAAGGTGATCCAGTGGTAGTGTGGCCCTTGCACGGGAGAGGCGGCACCAACAAACAGCCTAACACACAATCTGTATACAATAACAAGAGGCGGCGGGGGGTAAAATTACTTCCTGGCTGACACAGTGCCGGCCAGGCCACATGGGAGCCCGGCCAGACCACCTTCCCACCTACCACCAACTCACCTACATAACTGCTCGGCTACCTACCTCCTCTCTACCCCACCCTTCCTTTGACTTTTTAATAATTTCCAGTGATCCCAATTATTGAAAAAAATCATATTGAGCCCAATTAATGTCAGGATTCATAGTGATCCCAATCATTGCAAGGAATCTAATCGACTCCAATCACTGCAGTGCATAAATGCACTAAATTAATATAGAAACAATTCAGTGTGTGGCACCTTTAGCTGACTGACGGATCAGTAGGCCAAGAGAGACGAGTGACTGGAGCTGCAGTTAAGGTAGGGGTATGAAGGGTTTAAGACTGCAGTGGGTGCAAGACAGCAGGACTCGTAATTCTGTGGCCCGGGTTCGATTCCCGGACAGGCAGAAATAAATGGGCAAATTCAACGGACATTCAATCTGAATGTCCGTTACCTAGCAGTAAATAGGTACCTAGGAGTTACAGAGCTGTTACGGAGCTGCTTCGTGTGTGTGTGTGTGTGTGTGTGTGTGTGTGTGTGTGTGTGTGTGTGTGTGTGTGTGTGTGTGTGTGTGTGTGTGTGTGTGTGTGTGTGTGGAAAAAAATAGTTAGTAGTTAGTAACAGTTGATTGACAGTTGAGTCAGGCCGAAAGAGCAAAGCTCAACCCCCGCAAGCACAACTAGGTGAATACGCGCGCGCGCGCGCGCACACACACACACACACACACACACACACACACACACACACACACACACACACACACACACACACACACACACACAGTTTAAAGTGTAGATATGATAGAGCCCATTAGGCTCAGGAAACTGTACACCTGTTGATTGACGGTTGAGAGGCGGGACAAAAGAGCCAGAGCTCAACCCCCGCAAGCACAACTAGGTGAGTACAACTAGGTGAGTACACACACACACACACACACACACACATTTATAGGAAAGTAGGGAAGGTACTCCATTGGATAAAGGAGTACCTAAGCAACAGGAGACAACGAGTCAGTGTGAGGGGTGAGGTCTCAGATTGGTGAGACGTTACAAGTGGAGTCCCGCAGGGGTCAGTCCTTGGACCTATACTGTTTCTGATATATGTAAATGATCTCCCAGAGGGTATAGACTCGTTTCTCTCAATGTTTGCTGATGATGCAAAAATTATGAGGAGGATTGAAACAGAGGATGATAGGAGACTACAAGATGACCTAGACAGACTGAATGACTTGTCCAACAAATGGCTGCTAAAGTTCAACCCGAGTAAATGCAAAGTTATGAAACTAGGCGGTGGAAATAGGAGGCCAGACACAGGATACAGAATAGGAGATGAAGTACTTAATGAAACGGACAGAGAAAGATCTTGGAGTTGATATCAAGCTAAACCTGTCTCCTGAAGCCCACATAAAATGAATTACGTCTGCGGCATATGGAAGGCTGGCTAACATCAGAACAGCCTTCAGGAACCTGTGTAAGGAATCGTTCAGAATCTTGTATACCACATATGTAAGACCAATCCTGGAGTATGCGGCCCCAGCATGGAGCCCGTACCTTGTCAAGCACAAGACGAAGCTGGAAAAATTAAAAGATATGCCACTAGACTAGTCCCAGAACTAAGAGGCATGAGTTACAAGGAAAGGCTGCGGGTAATACACCTGACGACACTGGAAGACAGAAGAGTAAGGGGAGACATGATCACTACCTACAAAATCCTCAGGGGAATCGACCGGGTAGACAAGGATAAACTATTCAACTCTGGTGGTACGCGAACAAGGGGACACAGGTGGAAACTGAGTACCCACATGAGCCAAACACATCACTGCCTAATGCATTCCATCTGTTAACTACTCTGACACTGAAAAAGTTCTTTCTAATGTCCCATTAGAAAAAGCTTTTTCAGTGTCAGAGTAGTTAACAGATGGAATGCATTAGGCAGTGATGTGGTGGAGGCTGACTCCATACACAGTTTCAAATGTAGATATGATAGAGCCCAGTAGGCTCAGGAATCTGTACACCAGCTGATTGACAGTTGAGAGGCGGGACCAAAGAGCCAAAACTCAACCCCCGCAAGCACAAATAGGTGAATAGGTGAGTACACACACACACACATTAACACATACGCATACATACGCACACACACACACACACTCACTCTTGCTCAACACCGACCACAACTCATCATGCATACAGATTCCAGATCTATCATTGAAACCTTGCAACAAGAGCATTTATGTGATAACATCCATATGACCACAAAAGGTATGCCATTAATGCAAACACTTCAAAGCCAAGGTCGTCGAACGATTACCAACCGGGTTCCCAGTCATGTAGGAATACCAGGAAATAACATTTCAGATGAAGCTGTGACCCTTGCAACCAAGAGGAGGAATACAGATATTTACATATAGAGTCTACTACGAATTACAAAACAAATAATTAGAGGTAAAGGCACTCTAGAAAATATATGGAGACCGTAGTACAGCAGCTGCAACATAATAATTTGCAGGACCTTAGAAGAATGCGACCAACAACGAAGCACTTGCTTTATTGAAAGTAAAGAACAGGAGTACACTTGCACGACGTTAGACTTATTTATGCAGGGGGAAAAAGAAAATGTCAGCACTGTACAAAAAATGTCAGACAAGTCATTGGAAAATTAACACAGTGCAGAGTCACAAACCAAACAAGATTACCACTAAGGTTTAACTAACTAATTTTTCTAAGCGTTTCAAAACCATGAGGTGACCGGAACATTCTCTGCCACTTCCCGGCCCCACTTCCCAGGGACCACCCGGGCAAGCTGAAGAAAATGCCTTTTCCAAAAAAAACTAATAACTTTTGGCACTATAAAAATGCAACCAGGAAGCATATTACCAGCCCTGCATCTTGTGACTAGTGCGACGTCTGAGGCCAAAATCATTCTCGTCCACTTAATATGCCTTCACGTCAAACACAAGTCTGAACTTAGGCTAAATCAACAAACAGATGACCATACCCCTCCCCCCCCCACCCCTCCTCACCCCCTCCTTCCTTCCAAGTCTCTCACTTCCTCCTTACTTGTCTTAATGTTGAAGCCTCGGCACTCAGAATTACCCCTCATAATACACCTATTGACTTTATATAAGCTGGTCTGCACAAATTATAAAACCAAATGGTATACTGTTAATATATCAATAATAATAATATATGGTAATTAGCGGACGTTAGCTAAGCATAATGATCTAACGGTTATGTTGTCTGAGCCTTAAGAATGAACCTAAGGCCGCAACTGTTGGGAACTGGCGTCAGTAACACTTAAGAGTGAACACCTGCCTTATACACAGGTATTGGCGCGAACTGTCAAGAGGAATGTAGTTCACACAAACGGTCACACAAAATGTAGCTTTGCGGTAGTCGTGTGTGTAGATGTTACAAGAATCATCATCTTACACCTCGCTGTGTATGCTTATGCGTTTACACCTGACACTGTTGGAACACTCCCAGAAGACACGGCGCCACATACCATACAGAAACGCTACTTACATATTAACACGACCTTTCTCTAAATCCTGCCCGAAACGCTTTGCGTAATAGTGGCTTTAGGCATTGTATGTACTAGCTCTATCTATAAATTCATCAATATTTGTATCACCCCTTGTATGTATGTACTTTACCTGAATAAACATTTGAATTTGAATAATAACTCAACAAAAGAGAAAATGGGCATACGGCTCCCAAGGTGGCTAACTCAGGTATTTTTAAGAAGTCAAACATTACAATAACTTTACACAATAACACGCCTCATATTTTGCAATGTTTGAGGATTCCAAAACAGACGACAACGTCCAGCTGTAAACAAATATTTTCAATTGTCCTAATATAATCATTAAAGGATAGTATACTTGGTTAGTTACGCTTGGGTATATTGGATTTATATAAATACTTGGTCTGGGTTTCCTTACTGAAAGCCTTGAGGCGTCTTCCAGGGGGAGGGGGGGGGGCGACATATTCAGGTATATCTCGTCACTTGGTACCTACCTGTCGCTTCTCAAGACAAATAATTTATGTTACACAAAGCTTTCAATAAGTCAGGTCTGCTGAGAGGCTTCCTGCAGCAGCACGTCATGTCTGCTGCAGGGCCTCCAGCAGCAGCACCTCTCATGAGTCAAAGTAAACGCCCGCATTTGATCATTTGACAATGGGTTTTCCCGGTGTAGGGGGGATAAGGAAGCCTGTGTTTAGGTTCGTCTAAGTCCCCCTTGGCCAGTAACTGACCCACAGGAGGCAACCCACAACAACTGTCAACACTCCTGGACCCGAATTCACGAAGCAGTTACGCAAGTACTTACGAACGTGTACATCTTTCCTCAATCTTTAATAAATGCAACCAAAGCCGTCAAACAGTTTACAAGCATGAAAACTTCCCAATCAACTGTTGTTATTGTTATAAACAGCCTCCTGGTGCTTCCGAACTCATTTTTTAACAATTGTAAACAAAGCCCCGTCAAAGATTGAGAAAAGATGTACAGGTTCGTAAGTGCTTGCATAACTGCTTCGTGAATCTGGCCTCAGGTAACTATTTACTGCTGGATGAACAGCGGTATTAGGTGTAAGGAAACATATTCAGCCGTCTCTGTTCAACTCAAGATTGGAGCCCGGGTCTTGAGGTAAGCCAGGCAATCGCTGGCTGAGTGGTTATAGTACAGAGTTGCCAAAGGTATGGGGCCAGATTTACGAAGCAGTTACGCAAGTACTTACGAACGTGTACATCTTTCCTCAATCTTTGACGGCTTTGGTTACATTTATTAAACAGTCTACAAGCATGAAAACTTCCCAGTCAACTGTTGTTATTGTTATAAACAGCCTCCTGGTGCTTCGGAGTTCATTAGCTGTTTAATAATTGTAAACAAAGCCGCCAAAGATTGAGAACAGATGGACAGGTTCGTAAGTGCTTGCGTAACTACTTCGTGAATCTCCTTCATGGTTCTTTATCGGCCCAGGTGAGGCCCAAGTCTTGAAGGTGTCCTAGAGTTTACAAGTGTATGTCGACTATGCCTATGTACAACTATGTACAACCCAAGCCTATGTACAACTGTAAACTATATATATAATTTATATTTTAGTATTAAGCTATAGATATTAATGTTTTTCCTGCCCGAAACGCATTGCGTAATAGTGGCTTTAGGCATTGTATGTGCTAGCTCTATCTATAAATCGATCCATTAATGTAACATCCCTTGTATGTATGTACCTTACCTGAATAAACATATTTATTTATATTTATTTATTTCAGGCCGTTACTGATAGAAATGATGAGATTAACGATTCTAGCACGAATTTTCTCTATATTTCTTATATTTTCCTTCATTTGAGAAGGAACTTGAAAAAAATCACCGTCCATTTGAATGCTTCAACGTTCATTTTACAATTTTATTATTACATGACGCTCTCAGATGCGTTCCGTTGACCCTGTCAACATCTTCAAAGGCAGGGTACAACTGAATATAATTTGGCAAGAGCCGCCAAGACACACCGTAACTGCGCATGCGCACATTCACCACCACTGAGGCAGAAGCAGAGAGCTGAAGCCTCGTGGCAGTGTGTGTTATAGGCTATAAATAAGCGGCCAAACTTTGCATCAATCAGTCTCTCCGAGGGATGGTTTGTAAACACGAGGGGTCATGTGTGTAGCGAAGTGCAGCGCCAGGCAGGCAGGCGTGGGCGGGCATACATTACTGGGCGTGGGCGGTGTATATTTCTGGGCGTGGGCGGTGTATATTTCTGGGCGTGGGCGGTGTATATTTCTGGGCGTGGGCGGTGTATATTTCTGGGCGTGGGCGGTGTATATTTCTGGGCGTGGGCGGTGTATATTTCTGGGCGTGGGCGGTGTATACTTCTGGGCGTGGGCGGTGTATATTTCTGGGCGTGGGCGGTGTATATTTCTGGGCGTGGGCGGTGTATATTTCTGGGCGTGGGCGGTGTATATTTCTGGGCGTGGCACCACCGTGTATTTCCAGCATGTTTTCACAGACTGGCACTTCGTAAAAAAGAAACTGTTTTCCCTTAACCGGAAACTTATGAACCAAAGCAACCCATTCACCTAACTTATGGAGGCCAATGCACAGAAAACGTCAACAATACAGTGCTTTAATTTAGACTAATACTACGTTATTTAATTAACAAGTAGATTCCGTAATGTGGAGTGTGTATATAATAAAAATAAATAATAATAATAATTCATTGTGTCGGGGGACAGGCAGCCAGTGTGTATACACGTTAGGCTTATATCAAGGGCCCTGCCCCTCCCCCACCTCCCAGGGTCGAATTACTAACCCCGCCAACGATGCAACTCTCACAACAAGCTGACTAACTCCTGGGTGAACAGAGGCATTAGGTGATAGGAAATGTGCCAAGCATTTCTGGGGCCTGACAGCTGAGAGGACAGCACTTCGAATTCGTAGTCCTGAGGTTCCAGGTTCGATCCCCGGTTGAGACGGAAACAAATGGGGAAAAATTTGTTTCACCCTGATGCCCTGTTCACCTAGCAGTAAATAGGTACCTAGGAGTTAGACAGCTGTTACGGGCTGCTTCCTGGGGGTGTGTAACAAAAAGGAGGCCTGGTCGAGGACCGGGCCGCGGGGAAGCCAGCCCAGAAATCATCTCAAGATAACGGTGTACCTTACATGTCTATTTACGGTGTGGTATATTGCTGTATGCTGCGTCCACACTGCTGTCCGTGGACGCAGAGTATAACAAAACCAGATGAGTGAAAGACTGTCTTGGTGCAGGCGGCGCCCACCACCACCCTCCTGCACTCCTGGGCCGTGCATAAAAAGTGTTTTTCAACTGCTCGCTGAGTTGGTTTGTCGCCTGCTTACGTGTTCCACAGGTCTGCCACTCTCATTCGTCACAAGTGTTTGCTGTGTTGTTTTCTGAATCTATTTTTTATTTGAATTCATTACTTCACGTTCTAATTTGAATTTATATTTCAAGAATTCTATTATACTATTCTTTATTAATAGTTAATAAAGAATTAATTAATAGAATTAATAATTAATAGAATGCCCCATATACATAAAGAACGGGATGAGCCAGGAGCCAGCTGTGTGACAGAGCCTTAATATGGCGGGTTGACTGCTTGCTATACCGCGTGCATGGTGGTGAAGAAACAAATTCTAAGTCCAAATTTCAATCGTATTCCTTTTTTTTTTTGATCCTCGTAGTTCTAGGGAATGTCAAGTGAGTTGTCAGTTCTGGTCCTAATGGTCCAACTACCCGGGATGACTCTACACACATTCTACAGTACGGTGGGCAAAACTGCTGGCCATAATCCAAGGTTTCAAGGATATCACAAAGTGGAGGAAGTGTAAAGATATTGTAAAAAAAATCACTATTTGAATCCTATCTTATTAGTTCATTTAGAAAGTTTCTGCATCGTCTTCCTTGTTCTAAGTCGCTATTGATCGCCCCGCTAATATCTGGTGTCTGAGACCTTTTGGTTTATCTTGGTGTACAACTTACTTTTGTCAGCAATGAACTCCTTCTGCCAATTTTAGTGTCGTTGGAAAGTTCACTGCTGTATGTAAAATATTATATATTTGGTGAACACTGAGGGACCCAAGGCCAAGTCTGGAGGAACTTCTCTGGGTGCCTCAGGCTATAGTCCCACACATCTCCATTTATACATAGACCATGTTGGCCTCCAAATAACCAATTTACCACGCAGGTTAATACGTTACTCTTAATCATCCGCCGTAACAAACCACATTATACTGTAAGCTACTTGTTATTCCCTAATGTTACCCAGACTGCGCACGCACCACACACACACACACACACACACACACACACACACACACACACACACACACACACGCGCGCGCGCGCGCACACACACAGATGGGGGGTTGATATCACGCCAGACCTGTCAACTGAAGTTCATATCAAGAGGATAACATCAGCGGCATATGCCAGGTTGGCTAACATAAGATCGGCCTTTAGAAACTTGTGTAAGGAATCTTTCACAACATTATATACCACATATGTCAGACCAATCCTGAGTATGCGGCTCCAGCATGGAGTCCATATCTAGTCAGCATAAGACTAAAATGGAAAAGGTTCAAAGGTTTGCCACCAGACTAGTACCCGAGCTGAGAGGTATAAGCTATGAGGAGAGACTACGGGAATTAAACCTCACTTCGTTGGAAGACAGAAGAGTTAGGGAGGACATGATCACCACATTCAAGATTCTCAAGGGATCGACAGGGTTGATAAGAACAGGCTATTTAACACAAGGGACACACGCACTAGGGGACACAGGTGGAAACTAAGTGCCCAAATGTGCCACAGAGATATTAGAAAGAACTTTTTTAGTGTCAGAGTGGTTGACAAATGGAATGCATTAGGAAGGATGTGGTGGAGGCAGACTCCATACACAGTTTCAAGTGTAGATATGATAGAGCCCAATAGGCTCAGGAACCTGTACACCTGTTGATTGACGGTCGAGAGGCGTGACCAAAGAGCAGAGCTCACCCCCGCAAGCACAACTAGATGAGTACAACTAGGTGAATGCACACACGCAAAC
>WNGS01158807.1:0-13110 GCA_020271785.1 Procambarus virginalis
AATAAAAAATTATATTTTTAAATATAAAGTACTTGTTATATATTCTCAAATAATATTATATAAGTGTGCAATGAATTGATGTGTGCTGTATTTGCAAAACATCAAATCATGTAGATGTTAGGGCAAGTAACCAATTTTAACTCAAATAATCTATGCTAGGTTTCTTGGAAACCAATGTGGCACCACAATTGCCCTTCTTGGTCTCTGTCTACAGATTGTTGTAATGCCTGGTGGCCTCTGTCTACAGACTACTATGGTTTAAAATTTCTGTGATTTTGTTTTTTTGTTTTTTGCAAGAAATATATTTTTATATATATGTTATGTTTTCCACATTTTCAGCACATTAGTGTCTACTTACTGCTGAAGCAAGTACCTTCATCATGGTTCCCAAAGAGCATATCTTAGAAGGGTCGAAGACGTACATTATTTTGAAGCCATCAAACAGAAAAGAAGAAAGAAATAATTTGAAGATAGTCAAGCAGGAAGATGAATCTGTTGGAAAAGGGCAAGTCTTGATGCTTCAGAAGAAAATTACCCAATATTTGTCAGACACCTCATCAAACAGATAATAGAAAAAAAATTTGATAATGTAATTAAGTCAGAGGTGACTCCCATCAATCTTACTTCCTTTACAGAGCAATATAATTTCTAAGAAAAAATTACCAATTATTTATGTAAAATATATGATTTATTTTTGTAATAAAATCAATGAACTTTATGTAATTAATGTAATTAATAATGTAATAATTAATAATGTAATTGAGTCAGAGGTGACTCCCATCAATCTTACTTCCTTTACAGAACAATATAATTAAAAAAAATCCTAATTACTTATGTAAATATATGATTTATTTTGTAATAAAATCAATCAACTTGATGTAATTAATATAATTAATAATTAATAATGTAATTGAATCAGAGGTGACTCCCATCAATCTTACTTCCTTCACAGAACAATATAATTAAAAAAATCCTAATTATTTATGTAAAATATATGATTTATTTTTGTAATAAAATCAATAACTTGTGTTTAAAGTCAGTAGTCCATATATTCATTTATCAATCCATCCTTGTGCAGTATGTGTAGAGAGTATGTACAGAGACTTTTAACATGTTCAAGACATTTAGTAAGGGAGGAGAGTGTTGTATGATACTGTAATTTGTGATGGTTACCTTGAGGTTACTTTGAGGTGCTTCCGGGGCTTAGCGGCCCGGTCGTCGACCGAGCCTCCTGGTTGATGGAATGGTCAACCAGGCTGTTGGACGCGGCTGCTCGCAGCTTGACGTATGAATCACAGTCTGGTTGATCTGGTATTCTTTAGAGGTGCGTATACAGTTCTCTCTTGAACACTGTGAGGGGTCGGACAGGTATGTCCCTTATGTGTAGTGGAAATGTGTTGAACAGTCTCGGGACTCTGATGTTGATAGAGTTCTCTCTCAGATTACCTGCTTCATACGTGCTTGATGGGGTTCTAGGAGTTCTTCTACTCCCCAAGTCAGGCTCTGGAGTCTGGAGAGAATATGAAATGTAAGGCTGATCTATTAGCCTCCACTAACAAAATCTGGGTACAGCACAAGAATATCTTCCAATATTCCTGAGTGTATGAAGTGATAACAAAACTCAAGTACATCATACCATTTGTTCTGAAGTCATTGATAACAGGGCAATCACAGACATAGTGATAGACAGTATGTCCTAGCTTTTGTTTACATAGTTTACAACTGGAATGATTTCCATTGGCAGTTCATTACCTGCAGGCACCTGCCATAGATATTGATATCTCAACTTAATTCTAACAATTACATAGGACAACACCTATGTGAGATGGTATCCATCAAATCTACCTGAGAAATAAACGACATTAGATGTGTTTAGATAAAAAAAGTCATTGTTTTCATGAAGTATTTTACAAACACTAAAAGATTTCTGTTTGTTTTATCAGTCCCTAGATTATACATAAGCTTTAACATACCTGCAACACTGGATATGTGGGCTTTCTTGGTTCTAATTGAATCACATACTAACTCTATCCCCTTTTGAACATCATTTTGAGAAACTGATCTGCTGAGAATAGAGGATACTGTTTACTATAATGTTTACTAAATTCAAACATTTAAAGACCCTGATCAATTAAAAAAAACTTTAACTTAAATTTTTTAGGCAATGGTCACAATGGCATTTTATAATGGCTGACAATTACTATACAAGAACTAAACAATTAAAATAGTAAAGAAATATTTTGGCAATTTTATAATTTATGGTAGTGCATTGATTTTACCGTACAATAACCTTGTTAAAATACTGTATATAAGAGTATTTTAAAACAGTGTTTTATTATATAGTTTATAAGCAAACCTTTTATTTAAACTCTGGCTAAGTTGGTTAACTCTGCAATCCAGATGAGAAGTTTTTTTCATCAAGAGATAAGTCAGCTAACTCCTTTCTTATTAAAAGTGCAGCTTCTTTTGCCTATCAACAGGAGGAAAAACTGCCCTGTTAGTATAATAAATGTTGCAATTTTTATTTAATATTTGGTATTACAAAAAAAATCATAATTCTTACGAGCCTAACTGCTGATGAAGGCTGTTTAATGACAGTAAATGTTTTTTTATTTTTATTTTGAATGTTTTTTTTCCTGCGCACTTAGATCAGTGATTCATGATCATTGTTGCATATATTCAACGAATAAAGCAAATTACTTGGCTTACAAAATCTTGAAGCTAGAACACGAGCTAAAGAGTCATGTTTACGTTGGTTCCAAAAAAATGTATGGATTAATGCAAGTTGCATGGGTTAGCCATATATATTGGGGGAGTGGGTAGCACAAGTTACAGTGCAAGTTTGAAGAACTAGGTAGGAAACTATGAGGATGAAACTAATGCTTTTTAGTTTTACTTTTGAATAATGTTTTGAAAAGCTGGACAGCTTTTTAATTCAATAATGTGTTTACCAATTAGGAGCAATAACCAATTACTTTATTTGCATAGAGAGTTTGCACAGATTTAGTTTGACTCGGGGGATATCAGAGAGATATTTATTTCTGGTGTGGTGATTATGGGATCCTTTACATCTGTCAAAGAAGAGTTTCAGATCAGGATTTGCATTTAGGAGCAAGGTTTTGTACATGTAAGTGGCACAAGAGAATGTGTGGAGTGGGTTCATATTTTTATGTAATATTATATATACAGTTAAATGTATACAGGTACTTACATTACATATATAAAATTAATAAATACTTACTCTTCCATTACGAGAGCCAAGCACTTGGAGTGCTATTAACAAGGATTTCATTGATAAATCTGGACTGTTCCTTTAAAGGAAATGGCAGTTGTTCAGGAGTTTGGTGCTGAAAAATGGGTTACTTTTCCTGGCTGATGAGCAGAAGTATCCACCATCATACAACATCTTAGCATCTGCAGGAAGGCTGTATCCACACTCTTGACACTCAAATGTGGGCAGATAATGGACATACCTGCCTAGAAAGCTTAGTTTTAGTATTTATTCCTAAAATAAAGCAACTTATTTTGAATCTTTTGTAAAACTCATCTCCATCACTGCATGGATATGTTTGTGTGTCTCAAAGATTGAAGTCCACATGCTTGGGTATGTGTATCGCCACTAGAACTTCAGTGATGCTATTATATTCAGTGATGCAAATACTCCTAGACTTATGTGTTCAAATTTAATATTAAATAAGATATACCTGAGAGCGTTATGAAAGTACATATGATGTCAGAACTCTTTATGTTGAGGTTGCAGTCTTCACAGTTACAGGAAATTTTTGGCACAGGAACTGCACAACAGGTTCTGAATAAGAAATAATAATAAACTTAGCAACGATTGCATATTTAAATAATATTCAGTAAACCAAATGCCATAAAAATTTAATTCCTTATTGAGTAAAAAATTAAAATTTAATTATTTTCCTTCAATGTTTTGGTACTTATATTGTAAAGGCTTGGTAAAAATAAAAGTTTTCATGTGTAAAGAATTTTTTGCTTTACATACACCAGTCAGCAAATGTCCCATTAAGGTCATCAGTCACAGTTGGTGGCAATGCTTCATAATATGCTGATGTAATAGACAATATGCTTATAAGTATTGTGTATGTACCTTCAACTGGAACAGCGTGCCTACGCACCTCCCACTCAAATAGAACTGACCGACTATCTTCCCAAGAAATTTCAGCCTTCATTCTTCTTTGTTGCCATTGAGAAATCTTTACTTGCGATTCTTGGATTTTTTTTATTTCTTCAGCAAGTTCGGCAGAGGCTGAAATTATTATACTTTAATTATATCTTACACTCATTTTTAGACTATCTTCTTTAGCTCTTTTAAATTTCACTCAAACTATAACTCAAATTTTGACCAAAAAATATTATTAAATAAATTTAAATAATTTTATATATACAGTATTATAATTTATAATAACATTTTTACAAATGTGTTTATAATATTACCCCTTTATCCATTTATCTACAACCATATTTATTCATCTATCTATACACCCTTGACAGGAAACTTGCATCAGGAATGACTATGAAAATGGCCTAAGGGTCTTTATAAGGCATTTAACTTAAGCCTACTATGATCCACCCTTCATACATCAAGACCCAAGTCCTTTCCCCACAAATTTCAGGAGGATAGCCATATATGATATATATATATATATATATATATAATATATATATATATATATATATATATATATATTATATATATATATATATATATATATATAGTTTCTATATGTATATTGTCGGGGTTTCACGGTGTTCTCGTAAGAGAAGGGTTAAAGCAACAGTAGACTGGATCTCCTTTCCAGGTGGTTGCTCCAACCATAACCCTTACTCACCGTCGTTCGGCGGGTCTTCCCTCAATCCCTTAGGCTCCACTGCTGGCCTCGGAGAGTATCCCAGTCGATCTCACAACCGGCCTTTAGATTATGAGATGAGTGGGTGCACAGATCGTTCCCTCAATCTGTGGCCCTCCCGACACCGAACTCTTACATAGCCTTCAAGGTCGCCAACTGGTTTGTTTTTGGTGTCCAGTAACACTGCAGTGGTCAGGTGTAATTGTGGCAAGAGCCAAATCAAGTAATATAGTATCAGGCAGGTTACTCTACTTTATATCATAACACGGTCACAAGATAAAATGGAGGGGATGATATCAAACACCAAAGAGTTTTGGTATTTTACTTAAAAAAACAACGAGAAATATATATGCATCAATGTATCAGAATTAATATATGACGATTGCTCCATTCATAGCATAATATTCTAGAGCGCACCATATGGCAACATCGGCACGTGTCACCTGTCAGAAATGCCAGCTGACCGGGCCCTCGCGATCGTGGGAAAGACTAGTACTTGTTTTCTAATTGTCACGATCACCGTTTATTTAACTTTTTCCAAAACACTATTCAACGTTCACATGGCTTACTTATGATTTCACTGGCCTCACGATCAACATCTTATTCACAATACTCTCACAGTGACCTTTCACTGTACCAAAAGATTACTCTATTCTTAATAATATTTACTGTGAATGCACTCACTTGATCACTGAACTTTTCTTTATATTTATACTTCCTCTTAAAGAGATATCACTGGCAAACACTTCACGTATATGATATTATTCAGCACACAATCATGTCATATATAAATCAGTAATCGAACTTCAGGCATATATATATCAATAGATCATAGAGATCAACACACAGGCATTTATATCGATAGATTATGGAGATCAACACACGGGCACTTATATCAATAGATTATAGAGATCAATCCACAGGCATTTATATCAATAGATTATAGATCATCCACAGGCATTTATATCAATAGATTATAGAGATCAATCCACAGGCATTTATATCAATAGATTATAGAGATCAATCCACAAATATCTGGTTCACTACCAATATATAATAATAATAATCACAGATCAATAATAATAGTCACAGTAAATTCTCTGATGAATCTCGGTGCTTGCACACACCCACACATAGATATATATATGTAAATTGATACTGTGAGCGCTCTGGGTAGCCTCACCACACACTGTGCTCTCTGTGACTTAACTCAAGTGAGACTTGCTCACGACATATAAAATATTTGACAAGAATATATATAATATAGCTAACTAAAGGGGAAATGGGAGGGAACTGTAAACACCTACTTCACCTATCCTAGGATGACAGTTGGGTTGTAGCTCCTGGTCCAGGCTCTCGCCTCGTTCACCATCCAGAAACACAAGCCCTACGCCTTAGGATGTCGCGTCTCGCCGCTTCTGTACACAGCAGGTCCGTGCTCCGTCCTCTACAGTACGTCGCAGGTCGAAGTCGGTCTCCTGGCCGTCAACTTTCCTCCCAACTACGGCAGCCAGCCTACGTCTCGGCGGTCGTCGTACGTTTCCCAATTAGTCCTTGTCACTGTATTCCCCGAGGAACTGCCTCTCACCACTACGAAGTCACTGAAGTTATCAGCCGTTCCGGACGACACACGCACAGCACCCGACTTCAGAGCACTTGAAGCTCACAACACTGTCAATTCCCTCGTCGTCTAGATATATCGCTAANCTTATGAAATGATAAAGCTACTCATTTCATTATGTATGAGGTCAATTTTTTTTATTTGAGTTAAAATTAACGTAGATATATGACCGAACCTAACCAACCCTACCTAACCTAACCTAACCTATCTTTATAGGTTAGGTTAGGTTAGGTAGCCGAAAAGTTAGGTTAGGTTAGGTTAGGTAGGTTAGGTATCGAAAAATAATTAATTCATGAAAACTTGGCTTATTAGGCAAATCTGGCCTTGCATAGTAGGCTCAGAAGTGCGTTCTGGCTACTAGGTACGACATATATATATATATATATATATATATATATATATATATATATATATATATATATATATATATATATTGGTATATTTTGGTAGCAGTCTTTCCTGTAGACATATATTATTAAATATGACCGAAAAAGTAAGATTAATAATTCTAACACGAATTTTCTCGATTTTCCTTATGTTTCTTTTTACTGGTGACGGTAAATGAAAAATCAATTCTCCAAAATTCATTTTTATTTCTAGTCTGACGCGACACTTGAGCGCGTTTCGTAAAACTTATTACATTTTCAAAGACTTTAGTTTATCAACACACAACTTATACCTGAAACAACATTGGCTCTTATACCTGCATTTGGGTGAGGTGATGTAATACAATAATGGGATGAAAAACAAACTTTCAACAAAACACAGAACACAGAATAATGGATATAGAAGTTGGGTACAAATAGAACTGCAGAAGGCCTATTGGCCCATATTTCTTGATGTTTCTATATTGGAGCGGAGTCTTGAAGTGGGTAGAATATAGTTGTGCGTTAATTGGCTGTTGATTGCTGGTGTTGACTTCTTGATGTGTAGTGCCTCGCAGATGTCAAGCCGCCTGCTGTCGCTGTATCTATCAATGATTTCTGTGTTGTTTGTTAAGATTTCTCTGGTGATGGTTTTGTTGTGGGAAGAGAATATATGTTCCTTAATGGAGCCCTGTTGCTTATGCATCGTTAAACGCCTGGAAAGAGATGTTGTTGTCTTGCCTATATGCTGAGTTTTTTGAGGCTTACAGTCCCCAAGAGGGCACTTGAAGGCATAGACGACGTTTGTCTCTTTTAGAGCGTTCTGCTCCGTGTCTGGAGAGTTTCTCATGAGTAGGCTGGCCGTTTTTTTGGTTTTATAGTAAATCGTTAGTTGTATCGTCTGATTTTTGTCTGTAGGGATAACATTTCTATTAACAATATCTTTCAGGACCCTTTCCTCCGTTTTATGAGCTGTGGAGAAGAAGTTCCTGTAAAATAGTCTAATAGGGGGTATAGGTGTTGTATTAGTTGTCTCTTCAGAGGTTGCATGGCGTTTCACTTTCCTTCTTATGATGTCTTCAACGAAACCATTGGAGAAGCCGTTGTTGACTAGGACCTGCCTTACCCTACAGAGTTCTTCGTCGACTTGCTTCCATTCTGAGCTTTGGCTGAGAGCACGGTCGACATAAGCGTTAACAACACTCCTCTTGTACCTGTCTGGGCAGTCACTGTTGGCATTTAGGCACATTCCTATGTTTGTTTCCTTAGTGTAGACTGCAGTATGGAAACCTCCGCTCCTTTCCATGACTGTTACATCTAGAAAGGGTAGCTTCCCATCCTTCTCCATCTCGTAAGTGAAACGCAACACAGAATTCTGCTCAAATGCCTCCTTCAGCTCCTGCAGATGTCTGACATCAGGTATCTATGTAAAAATGTCGTCAACATACCTGCAGTATATGGCCGGTTTCAAGTTCATATCGACTAAGACCTTTTGTTCGATGGTACCCATGTAGAAGCTCGCAAACAAGACACCTAGGGGAGAACCCATGGCGACCCCATCTACTTGCTTATACATGTGCCCATCCGGGCTCAAGAAGGGTGACTCTTTAGTACAAGCTTGGAGTAGTTTCCTTAGAATGCTTTCTGGTATGTCAAGATCAAGTTGGATCACGATACACTCTGTCCGCTATCATCCCGATTGTTTCATCCACAGGTACGTTGGTAAACAGTGATTCTACGTCCAACGAGGCTCTTATCCCTGTGGCCCGTGTTCCCCGCAGTAAATCAACAAATTCCTTTGGAGACTTCAGGCTGAAGGCGCATGGGACATAAGGATACATTGCCTCTGATTACTGCCCTCTTTTTTCTATCAGTCAGAAAAGTTTTCATCCATGTTAGAAGCTTACCTGTCACCCCTCCAATATTTTCCAGTTTTCGGAAAATATCTTATTAGTTCTCTTATGTAGAACTCTATCAAAAGCCTTTTTTAGGTCCAGATAGATGCAGTCAACCCAACCATCTCTTTCCTGTAAAATCTCTGTTGCTCGATCATAGAAACTGAGTAAATTCGATACACCGGATCTTCCAGATCAAAACCCATTCTGTCTGTCTGATATTATATCATTTCTCTCCCAGTGTTCTACCCATTTAGTTTTTGTTATTTTTTCCAATATTTGACTATTACACTTGTCAATGATACAGGTCTATAATTGAGTGGGTCTTCTCTGCTGTCACTTTTGTAGATTTGAACTATTGTGTGTGTAGCATGTGCATTAATTCAAGTAGAGTGGCTGTGCGGTATCTGTAGCTGCAGCTGTAGAGAAACACAATTTTTGTTGAATGAGGATATATTTTTTATTCAGGTTTTCCTTATTTTCAGTTCACATTCAGGAAAATCGAAATAGGAAGATCAGTGAAGCAAAAGACAAAATGTAGAGCAAGAGGATAAGTCCTTGAAGAAAATGAAGAAGAAACACCGACTTTCTCAAGATACAACTGTGACAGGTAATCAAAACTCATTCTTCATTATGCAATTTCAAAGCAAATCTTGTACTCACCTAGTTGTGTTTGCAGGGGTTGAGGATTGGTTCTGTGGTCCCGTGTCTCAACTGTAAATCAACTGGTGTATATATTCTTGGGCCATTTCTCCAGTTTGTCCAGTTTTAGTTAGAAATTTTAAAGATTTTCCCACAGTATGAGTATTAGTGGTTTTGGGCATTGTACTTGCCTTTCCTATGAATCCTACAATCTGCTTGTATCCTATGTATGTACTTTTGCGTATATAAAATATTTGCATCATCATCAAAATCCATACATTTATCACACATTGCATTCGCAGGTTTTATGTTTAGGTGGAGAGGGGTTTGGTGCTGTCTTAGTGCCATCTTGGCCAAGAGGTACAAATACAAATACAAATACAAATATTTATTTAGGTAAAGTACATACATAGATACAAAACGTTGATGTATTTATAGATTGAGCTAGTACATACAATGCCTAAAACCACTATTAGACAATGCGTTTCAGGCAGAAAAATACACTAAGATTAAAACTTAATACTAATTGGGATTAAAGTAAAAATTGTGTTGAGAAAATAAAAAAATAAGAAAAAAAGGGGGGGGGACATGGCAGAAAAAATAGCAAAAATACAATTTGGACAACAAACAGCATTGTTTAAAATAGGAGACATTGGTTGACATTTTGGGGGTGAGGTAGGTTACTTGGAGTTAATTAGGTAGTACTTAGTGTTTATTTTAAACTCGTTGGGAGAGGAACAGTCTTTAGCATGATTGGGAAGGTCATTCCACATTCTGGGTCCCTTGATTTATAAAGCATTTCTAGTTTGATTAAGTCGTACTCTTGGAATATCAAATAGGTGTTTGTTTCTGGTGTAGTGCTCATGGGATCTGTACAACCTTCTAGGAAGCTTTCAAGGTCAGGATTGACATTACAGTTCAGCGTTTTCTATATATATAAATTCCACATGAGAGGATGTGCTGTGATTTAATAACTAACATACTCAGAGATTTGAGTAAGGGTACCGAGTGATGTCTGTGACCAGAGTTAGATATTGTCTTAATAGCAGCTTTGTGTTGAGTAATTAGAGGACGTAAATGATTTTGGGTAGTAGAACCCAAAGCACAAATACCATAGTTGATATAAGGATAGATGAGAGAGTAATAGTGTCACCAGGGCAGGGCGAGGTACATAGTATCTGATCTTAGAAAGAATGCCAACAGTTTTTTAAACTTTTTTGATAAATTTAAAATGTGTCCCTGGAAATTCAGTTTGTGGTCAATGAGATTTGACAACACCAATGAATTTGCGATCTACTTTGTTACAAATTTGGGTATTGTTTATCCTGAGATTTATTTGATTTGAGGATTTATTGCCAAACAAAATATAGAACGTTTTATCAATATTGAGGGTGAGTTTGTTGGCAGTTTGCCAGTGATGTACTTTATTTAGCTCAGTATTCACTGTGACATTTAGAGCAAGGGGGTCAGGACTGGAGTAAATGAAGGTCGTGTGGTCAGCAAATAGAATTGGTTTGAGATGTTGGGAGGCATTTGGACGGTCATTAATATAGATGAGAAAGATGAGAAAGATGTGAGGGCCAATTTTGCTACCCTGGGGAACACCAATGTTGATGGGTAGGGTGGGATAAATTTAATTATTCACAGAAACATACTGGAGCCTGTCAATGAGGTAAGACTTAAGGTATTGCAGGGAGTGTCCTCTGACTCCATAATGATGTAATTTAAGAAGAAGGTTTTGGTGGTTGACAGTGTCAAAAGCCTTACGCAGGTCCACAAATAACCCAACAGGGAACTCATTTTTATCAAGAGCTGCATGTATCAAGTTAATCATACTAATAAGTGCATCGTTAGTGCATTTTTGGGTCTGAAGCCATATTGACAAGAGCTAAGTATATTGAGTTTGGCTAGATAAGGGAAAAGCTGCTTGTAGATTAGTTTATCAAATATTTTTGACAAGTTTGGCAGAATTGATATAGGTCTGAAGTTGTTGACATCAGTGTGATCACCACATTTGTGGACAGGGGTTACTCTCGCTTTTTTTTTTTAGAATATCTAGAAAGATTTGGAGTTCCAGTGACTCGTTGAAGAGCAAAGCAAAGCAGGAGCTAAAGATCTGGAGGCTTTTTTGTAAATTAGAGTTGGTATCTCCTCAAGGGCAGTGGACTTGGTTTTAAGGGAAAGGATTATGTCAGTAACATCAGTGGAACTAGTAGGCATTAGGTACAGAGACTGTGGATAGTTACCTGTAAGATAGTCCTGAATATTAGTACTGGAAGACGGAATATCATTTGCAAGGGGTGACTCAATGGAAGAAAAGAACCTATTGAACTCAAAAGCAGTGTCAGAGGCTGAAAGCAGACCATTGTTATTTGACAGGAGTATTGGTTGGTTATTTAAAATCTTCTTTGAGTCCAATATTTGTGAAATTGTGCTCCATGTTTTCTTAATGTTGCCCTTTGTGTGGGTAAATTTATCTTCGTAGTATTTAATTTTGGCTCTTCTAATTATTATACATAGCAATGATGTGTAATTCTTTGAAAATTCTTTGGAGACTATTCCTAACCTATACTTTTTCTCAAGGTCATGTTTTTTTATTAATGGATTTAAGTATCCCCTTTGTAAGCCAAGGATTGTTTAGCTGTTTAGTTGTGACTTGTTTCGTTACCATAGGACAGTGGGTGTTATAAAGGCTGAGAGTTTTTTGAAGAAAAGATTGCACTGCTAGGTTGATGTCCCCTATGTTCCCTAATTCAGATTCCTAGTTGATATTAGCAGCAGCAGCAGCAGCTATAAATTGCCTATAGCAGTTTCATTGTGCAGCCTAAAGCTTATCTCCCTTGTCTCTAGAGGTGGTTTGTTAATGTTAGTTAGGAGAAATGTGGGGTAATGGTCTGCAGTGCTATCGATGATTATCCCTGAAGTAAGCAGAGAGGTTATGTTGGTCCAGATGTGATCAAGAGCCATGGCAGTACTATCAGTGAATCTAGTAGGTCTAGTGATTAAGGGTATGAGGAAGCAGGAATTCATACAGTTGAGGAAACTAGCAGCAGGAGGGTTATCAGGCTCGCAGAGGTCAACGTTAAAGTCCCCAGAAATAATTAAGTGATTTTTGTTCAGTCTGTTCTCTAGTATTAGATTTCTAAGGTTAGAGTTAAATACAGTCACATCAGTGTTAGGAATCCTGTAGACTGCTCCCACAGTCAGGACAGCATCGCTACCCTTGACTCTGAAACAGGCAAATATATACTCTCCATAAGGGTCTCTAGATTTAATTACTTTTAAGCAAGTCAGTTCTTGGTGGTAGTAAAGAGAAGTATCACCACCTCTTTGTATAGGACGACAGTTGTGAATAGCTGAGTAGTTAGGTATGTTGTAGAGTTGAGTAGTGTCCTCTTTTAACCACTTTTAAGTAAACACGATCAAAAATAATTTGTTGTTAACTGTTTGAATCAGGGCATTAACATCATCAAAGTGTTTGCTTAGAGATCTTACATTCAAGTTAATTACAGAAACATTGTTATCACACGCTAAAACATTGTTTACATCATGTGCTGTATAATACCTGCAGTTTTGATCATTAAAGTGATGATTGTCATAGATACTGTACTAGATAAGAGGTTAAGGCTGGGTCTATAATAGTTTGCATAAGAGGACTGTTTTACAGAAAAGCCTAAAAAGGCAATTATAAAAGAACTAGCTATGGAAAAAAA
>WNGS01158808.1:0-16604 GCA_020271785.1 Procambarus virginalis
TTTGGCAGTCAAGAAATATGCAGTCTGCCCAGCCTTCTCTGTCCTGCCTTATCCTTGTTACTTTATCATAGAATTCTAAAGGTTTGTTAGGCATGATTTCCCTGTCCAGAAACCATGTTGGTGCTTGTTTACAAACCCAATGCTCTCCAGGTGCTCAACAAGTCTTAGCCTAATTATTCTTTCAAGTATTTTGCAGGGGATGCTTGTCAATGATACGGGTCTGTAGTTAAGTGCCTCCTCCCTGTCACCTTTCTTGAAAATCGGTACGACATTTGCCTCCTTCCAGCAACTGGGCAATTCTCCCGACATAAGTGACTCATTAAAGATCATTGCCAGAGGCACACTGAGAGCCTGCGCTGCCTCTTTAAGTATCCACGGTGATACTTGTCTGGTCCAACAGCTTTGTTTGCATCCAGTGTTGTCAACTGTTTCATTACCTCCTCTGCTGTCACCTCTATGTCTGATAGTCTGTCATTTAGGGTAATCGCTTCTAACAATGGGAGCTGCTCAGGCTCGGTTGTGAACACTCCATGGAAATTTGCATTCAGTACCTCGCAGATTTCCTTGTCGCTTTCTGTATATGCCCCTTCTGTTTTCCTCAGTCTTGTCACTTGGTCATTACCGACATCTTCCTTCTTATATGGCTATGTAGTAATTTAGGTTGCTTTTTCGCTTTGACTGCAATATCATTCTCATAATTTCTTTCCGACATTCGTCTTATGTTAATGTAATCATTCCTAGCTCTGTTACATCTAATCCTGTTGTCCTCTGTCCTTTGTCTTCTGTACTTTCCTCCACTCCCTCCTGCTTCTCACCTTTGCTTCCTTACATTGTCTATCAAACCATGGGTATTATTTCCCTCCTGCTTTTTTCCTTTATTGTTGGAATAAATCTCTCTTCAGCCTCTTTGCATTTCAATATGACTTGGTTCATCATACCTGCACTGTTTTTCCTATAAGCTCTTCCTCCCACTGCACTTCTCCCAGGTATTCCCTTATCCTTCTGTAGTCCCCTTTTCTGTAATCAATTCTCCTTCCCTGTACCTCTTGACCGTTGGTCACAATTTTAAGCTCCATCATGTAGTCAAAGACTAGGACACAATGGTCACTGGCTCCTAGTGGTATTTCATGTTCCAACTGCTCGATGTCTTCTACATTCTGGGTGAAGATGAGATATGGGCGTATCCCCTCCTCTTTCCCTAGTATCTTCCTTCACATGCTGTGGTAGGAAATTCCTGTCAATAACGTCTACCAGCTTCGCTCCCCAGGTCTCCTCCACGCCATGGGATTCCTCGTTTCCCAATCTATCTCTCCGTGGTTTAGGTCCCCCATGACCAGTAGCTTCGCCTTCATTCTATGCGCTATTGTTGCTGCCCTCTGCAGTTCATCTATACATGCCTTGTTGCTGTCCTCGTACTCCTGCCTGGGCCTTCTACTGTTTGGTGGGGGATTGTAGAGTATCAAAATTACAATCTTCTTCCCATCCACTGTCAGAGTTCCATGTATGGAGCTCGTGCTTTCATTGGTACCCGGATTTTCCAGCTCATCAAACTTCCATTTCCACTTTATTAGGAGTGCCACTCCTCCTCCCTGTCTCTGTGTCCTTTCTTTTCTTATCACCTGGTACCCTCCGGAAAGATTGCATCTGAGATCATGTCATTTATTTTAGTTTCCACTATTGCCACTATGTCTGGGTCTGCCTCACTAACTCTTTCTTTTATCTCTTCTGCTTTATTGGCTGCTTTATTGTGTGTGTGGGTGTGGGTGTGGAGATAGGCGGCGGACAAATGATAAAGTACTTTATATCACTAAGAAAGTACTAAGTAACTATACGACCCATTCTCCTGCTTAGATAGTTGTTTTTGTAACTATGTGCACCATAGTACAAAGTTTGACGTACTAAGCGATTAGATAGTACAACTTTGTACTATTCACTTTATGCGAGTCCGGAAAAAATGAAACTATAAAACTAACATAAATATCTCTAGACCTAGTATAGCACATATATGTACTATATTAGGTCTCGTATATCGTGTATTAGTTCTAGGAAGGTTAGGTTAGGTTAGGTTAGGTTAGGTTAGATTGTCTTTGCAACATAGTTAGAAAATCTTTTCCAGTTTGTCCAAATTCAATAGTACCGATTTCTACTTTCTAATTGCGTTGTACGTCGGTATATGTACTATGTTACTCATCGTTACTATATGTACTACCAAAACATGAAGATGGGCTGACTGTTTGGTGGAAAGCACCAATATGTAGTGATGGACCACCAATATGTAGTGATGGACCACCAATATGTAGTGATGGACCACCAGTATGTAGTGATGGACCACCAATATGTAGTGATGGGCCACCAATATGTAGTGATGGACCACCAATATGTAGTGATGGACCACCAATATGTAGTGATGGACCACCAGTATGTAGTGATGGACCACCAATATGTAGTGATGGACCACCAATATGTAGTGATGGACCACCAATATGTAGTGATGGACCACCAATATGTAGTGATGGACCACCCACTTTATTCTGTCCATGGAGGACAGAATAAAATGTATATATGCTGGTTAGCATTGTATATATGTGGCCACGTCTGTGGTGGAAAAATAATAATAATAAACAACTACATATTGTGGTCCATCACTATATATTGGTGGACCATCACTACATATTGGTGGACCATCACTACATATTGGTACTTTCGAGGAAATAATTACTAACAGTGCTACCATTTCAGGAGGGTGAGTTGGTTGTGTTTAGGTCGGTTGAACCCAGACAACCTCACTAATCTAAACAAGATGGCCGGAAAACGTCAATATTACGTTGCTCTAAATGTTACTAATACGTCACATTTGCAACAGATTGATCAGATGCTTAAAAACATCAATGAGATGCGAAGATGTTGATGGTTCAAGGATGCTGATGACACCCTCGAGAGGAAGACATTAAGGAGTCCCCTCTCCAGCATCCTTTCCTCTCAGGTTAATGTCCCATGACTCCCCTCTGCTTACGACCCCAAACCCCCATTTTTAACCATTTGCAAATGGGGGAGAGAGAGAGAACGGAAAAGGGGTGGTACGATCCAGGTTTTAATGGGGGTAATTTATAGGAAAATTAGTTAACAAAAGGAGCGGTTTAGGAGGGAAATAGATTGATTGAAGGGGGTCATTTGGGTGGGTGGTGGTGGCGTAGAGATGGATGACGGTGTGTGGGTGATCTAGTGTGATTAATGACGGTGTGAAGCAGACCTAGTGTGATTAATGAGGGTGTGAAGGTGATCTAGTGTGATTAATGTGGGTGTGGAGGTGATTTGGTGTGATTAATGAGGGTGTGAAGGTGATCTAGTGTGATTAATGAGGGTGTGAAGGTGATCTAGTGTGATTAATGAGGGTGTGGAGGTGATTTGGTGTGATTAATGAGGGTGTGAAGGTGATCTAGTGTGATTAATGAGGGTGTGGAGGTGATTTGGTGTGATTAATGAGGGTGTGAAGGTGATCTAGTGTGATTAATATAGGTGTGAATGTGATCTAGTGTGATTAATGAGGGTGTGGAGGTGATTTGGTGTGATTAATGAGGGTGTGAAGGAGACCTAGTGTGATTAATGAGGTTTTGAAGGTGACATAGTGTGCTGTGTGAGGGTGACCTAGTGTGCTGGATGAGGGTGACCTAGTGTGCTGGATGAGGGTGTAAGGGGTGACCTAGTGTGCTGGATGAGGGTGTGAGGGTGACCTAGTGTGCTGGATGAGGGTGTGAGGGTGATCTAGTGTGCTGGATGAGGGTGTGAGGGTGACCTAGTGTGCTGGATGAGGGTGTGAGGGTGACCTAGTGTGCTGGATGAGGGTGTAAGGGGTGACCTAGTGTGCTGGATGAGGGTGTGAGGGTGACCTAGTGTGCTGGATGAGGGTGTGAGGGTGATATAGTGTGCTGGATGAGGGTGTGAGGGTGATGGATGCTCTCCACACTCAATACATCACAGTTTGGACGCACTCATCTCCGCACCGTAACAAACCCGACGGTGAAGCAGACTCCCCAAACCACTTCATATTTGACGGTTGTCAGATCGTAAGTCCAGCCTCAGCTGACAGAATCATGTCTGCAAGCAACAAAATCAACAAACACTCATTGTATCCAAAAAACAGGGGTTGCACAGATTGCAAACAAGGAAGCAACTTTAGCTCTAAAATATTGCGTTGTATAACAGTACCAACCCACAACAAGCCCCAAAGGGCGTATAAACAAGACTATAAACAACTGCTAAATAAAGACAGTTTCGGTATATTAAGAAATCTTGGAAGATTCATCTGAATAGTTGTTATTTAACCGCTTCATCCTTCCCTCTCCTCTCTCTCTCTTCTGTTCCGGCGCTATATGTCTCTGCTTCTATCTTCATCTCTGTATATCTCCTTTCTCTCTGTCTCTCTTCTGTCTCTCTTCTCTCTCTCTTGTCTCTCTCTCTCTCCCCGCCTCCTCCTTTCTCCTCCAACCAGTAACCCTGATTGTGAATTAATTAGAATGAAAGTGGCGAGGCTGTGGTTTAATTGGCTTTAGAGTCCGGTGCGGGGCTCCTCAGCTTTACCCATTAGTGGGGGCTCCTCAGCTTTACCCATTAGTGGGGGCTCCTCAGCTTTACCCATTAGTGGGGGCTCCTCAGCTTTACCCATTAGATGTGAGCTCTAATCAATGTACTTTCCTCCCTCCCCCCCCAACCCCCCACCCCCTCCTGTTTGTGAATGAGGAACACGCTACACACGACTCTCAACTGATGATGTTCGAACTTTTTTTCGAACAGTGCTTCGCTTGTTCGGCGTGTTTAGAATCGCTCCTCTCTTAATGCTTCACCCCCACGTACTGCAGAATGGAAATTGACAACAAAATTCAAATGCCTATTCCATCCTCGAAGCTCTGTAGAGCGCCCAGATCTCAATCTCGGGGCTCAATAAAGCATCTGACTTCAGCCGGTGAGCTCTATTCAGCGTCCACGTCTCAGTTTTAGAGCTTCGGTAAGCTTCCACATCTCACTCTCCAAGCTTTGGTAAGCTTCCAGATCTCACTCTCCAAGCTTGGTAAGCTTCCAGATCTCACTCTCCAAGCTTGGTAAGCTTCCAGATCTCACTCTCCAAGCTTTGGTAAGCTTCCACATCTCACTCCCAGAATCTACAGAAACATTTGACTCAAATATATTTAAACAAATATATCCTTGAGTACTGGTACTCATTCTTGAGTACTCGTAGGCCTCATTCTGGAGTGAGGAATATTCACTCTAGTATGAGTGAGTATATTCGAGTGCGTGGTGGACGGAGCGATGAAAGCTAGGTTTTAACCGGATCCAGATTCACGAAGCTGTTACGCAAGCACTTACGAACCTGTACAACTTTTCTCAGTCTTTGTCGACTTTGTTTACAATTATTAAACAGTTAATGCGCTCCGAAGCACCAGGAGGCTGTTTATAACAATAACAACAGTTGATTGGCAAGTTTTCATGCTTGTAAACCTGTTTAATTAATGTAACCGAAGCCGTCAAAGACTGAGGAAAGATGTACACGTTCGTAAGTACTTCCGTAACTGCTTCGTGAATCTGGCCCCAAAGGTCTAGGCGTTGGCAGAGGAGAGCATCCTAGAGCCTCTGGGTGGAGAGATTTGCGTCCTTGGCCCAAGTGGTCCTCGACTGTATTAAAGGTATTGTTATGGGGCCTTTCCTGCTGTTACTGCTGTTGCTGTTACTGATGCTGCTGTTACTGTTGCTGCTGTTACTGCTGCTGCTGTTACTGATGCTGCTGTTACTGTTGTTGCTGTTACTGCTGCTGCTGTTACTGATGCTGCTGTTACTGCTGCTGCTGTTACTGCTGCTGCTGTTACTGCTGCTGCTGTTACTGCTGCTGCTGTTACTGTTGCTGCTGTTACTGCTGCTGCTGTTACTGATGCTGCTGTTACTGTTGCTGCTGTTACTGCTGCTGCTGTTACTGATGCTGCTGTTACTGTTGCTGCTGTTACTGCTGCTGCTGTTACTGATGCTGCTGTTACTGTTGTTGCTGTTACTGCTGCTGCTGTTACTGATGCTGCTGTTACTGCTGCTGCTGTTACTGCTGCTGCTGTTACTGATGCTGCTGTTACTGCTGCTGCTGTTACTGCTGCTGCTGTTACTGATGCTGCTGTTACTGCTGCTGCTGTTACTGCTGCTGCTGTTACTGATGCTGCTGTTACTGCTGCTGCTGTTATTGATGCTGCTGGACCTGCTTCTGCTGTTACTGATGCTGCTGGACCTGCTTCTGCTATTACTGATGCTGCTAAACCTGCTGCTGCTGTTACTGATGCTGCTGGACCTGCTGCTGCTGTTACTAATGCTGCTGGATCTGCTGCTGCTGTTACTGATGCTGCTGCTGTTACTGATGCTGCTGCTGTTACTGATGCTGCTGCTGTTACTGATGCTGCTGGACCTGCTGCTGCTGTTACTGATGCTGCTGGACCTGCTGCTGCTGTTACTGATGCTGCTGGACCTGCTGCTGCTGTTACTGATGCTGCTGGACCTGCTGCTGCTGCTGTTACTGATGCTGTTGGACCTGCTGCTGATGCTGCTTGATCTGTTGCTGCTGCTGTTACTGATGCTGCTGGACCTGCTGCTGCTGTTACTGATGCTGCTGGACCTGCTGCTGCTGTTACTGATGCTGCTGGACCTGCTGCTGCTGTTACTGATGCTGCTGGACCTGCTGCTGCTGTTACTGATGCTGCTGGACCTGCTGCTGCTGCTGTTACTGATGCTGTTGGACCTGCTGCTGATGCTGCTTGATCTGTTGCTGCTGCTGTTACTGATGCTGCTGGACCAGCTGCTGACGCTGCTGTTACTGATGCTGCTGGACCAGCTGCTGATGCTGTTACTGATGCTGCTGGACCAGCTGCTGTTGCTGCTGTTATTGATGCTGTTGGACCTGCTGCTGATGCTGTTACTGCTGGACCTGCTGCTGTTGCTGACGCTGCTGGACCTGCTGCTGCTGCTACCGATGCTGCTGGACCTGCTGTTGCTGTTACTTATGCTGCTGGACCTGCTGTTGCTGTTATGCTGCTGGACATGCTGCTGATGCTGCTGGATCTGCTGCTGCTGCTGTTATTGATGCTGCTGACCTGCTGCTGCTGCTGCTGTTACTGATGCTGCTGCTGTTATTGATGCTGCTGGACCTGCTGCTGATGCTGCTGGACCTGCTGCTGATGCTGCTGGACCTGCTGCTGATGCTGCTGGACCTGCTGCTGATGCTGCTGGACCTGCTGCTGCTGTTACTGATGCTGCTGGACCTGCTGCTGCTGTTACTGATGCTGCTGGACCTGCTGCTGATGCTGCTGGACCTGCTGCTGATGCTGCTGGACCTGCTGCTGCTGTTACTGATGCTGCAGGACCTGCTGCTGATGCTGCTGGACCTGCTGCTGATGCTGCTGGACCTGCTGCTGATGCTGCTGGACCTGCTGCTGATGCTGCTGGACCTGCTGCTGCTGTTACTGATGCTGCTGGACCTGCTGCTGCGGTTACTGATGCTGCTGGACCTGCTGCTGATGCTGCTGGACCTGCTGCTGATGCTGCTGGACCTGCTGCTGCTGTTACTGATGCTGCAGGACCTGCTGCTGATGCTGCTGGACCTGCTGCTGATGCTGCTGGACCTGCTGCTGCTGTTACTGATGCTGCAGGACCTGCTGCTGATGCTGCTGGACCTGCTGCTGATGCTGCTGGACCTGCTGCTGCTGTTACTGATGCTGCTGGACCTGCTGCTGATGCTGCTGGACCTGCTGCTGCTGTTACTGATGTTGCTGGACCTGCTGCTGATGCTGCTGGACCTGCTGCTGATGCTGCTGTTACTGATGCTGCTGTTACTGATGCTGCAGGACCTGCTGCTGATGCTGCTGGACCTGCTGCTGCTGTTACTGATGTTGCTGGACCTGCTGCTGATGCTGCTGGACCTGCTGCTGATGCTGCTGTTACTGATGCTGCTGTTACTGATGCTGCAGGACCTGCTGCTGATGCTGCTGACTGCTGCTGCTGTTACTGATGCTGCTGGACCTGCTGCTGATGCTGCTGGACCTGCTGCTGATGCTGCTGGACCTTCTGCTGATGCTGCTGGATCTGATGCTGCTGTTACTGATGCTGCAGGACCTGCTGCTGGACCTTCTGCTGATGCTGCTGGATCTGATGCTGCTGTTACTGATGCTGCAGGACCTGCTGCTCCTGCTATTGCTGCTTCTGCCACATATGTTGACGGCATATGTGGCAGCCGGATGTTGGCAAACCGTTGGTCTGCAATTTCGACCCCCCACCCGACCGAGCCGGTTTGAAACCAGATAATTTAATCGTTTAATAACAAGCCTTGATCACTTTTGATGGCTATAATTACCCGCTGGAGAATTCCTTTAAGGATATTTTGCATGGTTTGCAACCTCGTGTGTGGGAAGCTCTGTCATGGACTGAGCGGAGCGGGAAGAGGTCAACAAGATGGGAAAGGAGAGCAAGAGAAGGGAGATGAACGGGGAGATAATACTCGGCTATTTGTGCTTGCGGAGGCTGAGGTCTGGCTCTTTGGTCCCGCCTCTCAACTGTCAATCAACTGGTGTACAGACTTCTGAGCCTACTGGGCTCTATCATATCTACGTTTGAAATTGTGTATGGAGTCAGCCTCCACCACATCACTGCCTAATGCATTCCATTTACTAACTACTCTGACAAAATTCCTTATAATGTCCCTGTGGCTCATTTGGGTACTAAGTTTTCCTCTGTGTACCCTTGTTCCTGTTCCACCCGTGCTAAATAATTTGTCTTTGTCAACCCTGTCAAGTTTTCTGAGAATTTTGTAAGTGGTTATCATGTCTCCCCTAACTTTTTTGTCTTCCAGGAATGTGAGGTTTAAATCCCGTAGCTTTTCATTGTAATTCATACCTCTCAGCTCCTTGACTACTCTGGTAGCATACGTGTGAATCTTCTCTAACTTTGTCTAGTGTTTAGCTAGGTATGGACTCCAGGCTGGCGCTGCATTCTCCAGGATTGGTCTGACATAAGTAGTATACAAGGTTCTGAATGATTCCTTATACAAGTTTCTGAAGTCAGTTCCTATATTCGCCAGCCTTGCATACGCCGCTGATGATATTCTTTAGATGTGGGCTTCTGGGGACAGGTTCGGTGTGATATCAACCCCCAGATCTTTCTTTCTATTTGACTCTTGCAGGATTTCACCTCCCAGATGGTATCTTGTGTTCAGCCTTCTGCTTCGCCTAATTTCATTTATTTACACTTTCCGGTGTTGAACTTTAGTTGATCATTCCTCTAGACCATTTTCTTGACCATAGGGAGTGAGGGAGGTGGGAGGCAGGGAGAGAGAGAGAGAGAGGGAGGGGGGGTGGGAGAAAGAGACGATTGTAAGGGCATTTTTAATAGCCATAAGTAAGAGCAGAAAATGCAAATTTGGGAGATTATAAAGAAGTCCTCTCGTAGGCCTGTGTTCTGGTGAGGTAAATGTGGGTTTCTGTTCTTGTTTCATACGGATTCTTATGAACTCTTAGTTCACACGAAAGAAAGTAAATTCTTAACCAATCAAATATCAGAACTCAATCTTGCGACCAATCACAGACAAGGGTACATACTTTACAGACCTTCCAACCTCCGAGAAAAAAAATTGCCAATCATACAAGAGAGACACGAATTCCCAGCCAATCGTGCGAGAGAACTCAAAACTTCCAACCAATCACAATGGAGGACTCGATTTCAAACTTTCCCGCCCACCAGCTTTTCAAGGAGTTGCGGAAGAATTTAACGGTCTGTAGTCAACCGGTTCCTGCGGTGTCATGTTCCATTTAACGGTTTGTCAACCGGTTCCCGCCGTGTCATATTCCATTGTTTCACGTCCATGAGGAGACCTCGACGTCTCTGTCCATATGTAGAACTAGTTGGATAGGCAGCAACAGGTAGGGTGGACAGGTTCCAGAGGGGAGCGTGCGTTGTAAAGGTCTATCCAACTGACAGGTTGGGTTGAGTTACAGTATGTCCCCAACAGCTTCCAACAGGGAGACTTGCCTGTCTCTCTCACCTTTGGGTGTGTGTGTTTAATAGTTGTGCCTGCAGGGTGGAGCTCTTAGCTCTTGGAACCCGCCTTTCTGTATTTACTATTTGTGTCTGCAGAATCGAGCAATTAGCTCTTGGACCCGGGCTTTCTAACCAATCAAATATCAAAAGATATTTGATTGACGCACGCACACAGATATCTGTGTGCGTGCGTGCGTGTGCACAGGCTCATACAGACGATACAACTGAAAAACAGAAATTCAGTAAACGTAACTCCCATTTCCGAATTTTGTGGCCGAGATTTGTCTTTAACCTGAGATTGTGTATGTCTGTATAATTTGTGAATCTGTAATGATGCTATGAATGTGCACTGACCTTCAGGACCCGGCGGGAGCTCTGGTGGCTGACTTTTAATATCTATAATGAGAGATAACATATCTCTTCTCTGAATAGAACGAGAATATTAGGATTTTGACTAATATTTGAATGTATTATTCTCTCTCTCTCTCTCTCTCTCTCTCTCTCTCTCTCTCTCTCTCTCTCTCTCTCTCTCTCTCTCTCTCTGACGAAAACAGGGGGAGTGATAGAGGAGGAGGATTATGGAACCAGGTGAGTGAAAATGTTGTTATCCCATTGCAACATTATATTTTATATTTTGTTAATCGATGCCTGCAACACCGTTGTCAATATTGGTGATAAGAGAAAGTGTTTCGTAATTTCCCTTTTTTACACACTCAGGCGACGGGGAAATTCCTTGCTGGACGATCTTCAATATTATGGTGGGGGAAAAACTTGCAGGAGCGTCTGATCGTGGACACAAGTTCTGAAAAGTTCCCCCCAGTCCTCCTGACGCTGTTGGGGGGGGGGGGAGATACGAGAGGAGGAGCAGAAGAATAAGTTGAAGAAGAATTGGGAAAAGGATAGGACCACATGCCTTGTCTCCCCCTCCCCCCCCAGCTCACCCTCCCCAATTTCCCTCCCCCCTCAGCTCACCCTCCCCCAATCTCCCCCCCCCAGCTCAGCCTTCCCCAATCTCCCTCCCCGAGCTCCCAATCTCCCATCCTCTCCTCAGCAACGTCAAATTTCACACCCTCTTAAAAAGATTAGATTAAGGAGGTGATAGGTGGGGCGGGAAGAGGTGTTGGTGAGAGGGGAGGGTGGAGATTGGTGGGGGGAGGGAGAGGGAAGGGATTGGGGGATTATTAGTGGGTGTGGGTTGGAGCACATTGATGGGGCAGAAGTGGGGTGGGGGGGTTGGGGTTATGAGTGGGGGTGTGGGGAGATAAGGAAGATGATGGGGAAGATGCTGGAAGACAAAGAAAGCTGACATTAAATAGGGTGTAGTGAATGGGTGATAAATAGGCAGGGGGACGTAGAGATATAAGTATAGGGGGGGTAGGGCTGGAAATGAAGGGTAAATGGGGCAAAGATATGGGGTAAGGGGGAAGGTAAGAGTACGCTATCACCAAGAAGATGAGCCAATAGACGTATAAGAAGGCAGGGAGATGCAAGCTAAGAAGATGCTTACCTATATCAAGACTTACCTATGTCAAGACTTACCTATATCAAGATTTACCTATGTCAAGACTTGCCTATATCAAGACTTACCTATATCAACAAGACTTACCTATGTCAAGACTTTCCTATATCAAGACTTACCTATGTCAAGAGCAGGTCTCTTTGTACCCGTTGTGTCTGTCTGTTGACAGCATTCCCGTTGATTACCTATTCAGCATTACTGTTGTGTCTGCCTGTTGATAAAACAGTTCTTCCAGCCTGCCGACATCCCCCGTTGTACCTGCCTGTTGACAGCATCTTTACGAGTAGTAAACAGTCTCTTGTGCTAACGTAACAAGTGGAAGCTGGGGGTAGAGGGGAATGAGAGGGGGGAAGAGGGGAATGAGAGAGGGGGGAAGGGGGGAGGAATAGGGGGGGTAGGGGTTCGAATAGGGTTTTGCAGGTACCACCTCCAGAAATAGGGGCGAAACGGCGTAACCAATTGACTTTGCATATTTCAGATGCTATTGAGTGGATTAAGGAGGTGGGGTATGGGGGGATGGGGGGGGGATGAAGCAGGAGGTTAAGGATCCCTTAGTGGGGAAGGGGAGAGTTCTGAGGTGCTAGAGATTTTTTTTTTTTTTGAGGGGGTGTGGGGGAGAATGGTTTCTTGGGGTAGTAGCTACGGGCTCACCATAGCCCGTGCTGCTTGGAACTTTTTGTTCCAGGTAGCAAATCTTTAACAACAACAACAAATGGGGTAGTAGAGTACATTTTAAAAAAGTAGAGTAGAAAAGTAAATTTTTTTACGGGAATGAAATTTTGAGGCCTTTTAGGTGGTGGGGGGGGGGGGGGTGAGGACAGTTAGTTTCTCAGTGAGAAACTGCAGATGCGGCCGGTCAGTCTTGGGGATCACGATTGGAAGGTCCGGTCATTCTTGTAATTCACTGAAGCTTGAACAAACCAACAAGGGCCCGTGACGAGGATTCGAACCTACGTCCGAGAGCTTCTAAGGCGATGCTGATCACTCAGAATGTAAGGTCAACCTGGAGCATACCAGGAGCATACCAGGAGCATACCAGGAGCATACCAGGAGCATACTGGAGCATACCAGGAGCATACCTGGAGCATACCAGGAGCATACCTGGAGCATACCAGGAGCATACCAGGAGCATACCAGGAGCATACCTGGAGCATACCAGGAGCATATCAGGAGCATATCAGGAGCATACCTGGAGCATACCTGGAGCATACCAGGAGCATACCAGGAGCATACCAGGAGCATACAGGAGCATACCTGGAGTATACGTGGTGCATACCAGGAGCATACCTGAGCATACCAGGAGCATACCTTGAGCATACCTGGAGCATACCTGGAGAATACCAGGAGCATACCAGGAGCATACCAGGAGCATACCAGGAGCATACCTGGAACATACCTGGAACATACTGGAACATACCTGGAGTATACCAGGAGCATACTGGAGCATACCAGGAGCATACCTGGAGCATACCAGGGATACCAGGAGCATACCTGGAGCATACCAGGAGCATACCTGGAGCATACCAGGAGCATACCAGGAGCATACCAGGAGAATGTTTCAGGACTTGTTCTACTCCCCGAGCCCGGCCTGAGGCCAGTCAAGAGCCCACATCCAAACAAGCACCTTATCTCCCATCAGAGTTCCGTTGATCCACCTTCCACAGGTGGAAGACTACGTTATCCATGAAGGTCATAGGTGGAGACACTACGCAATCCTTATCGCAATCCTTGGAGATTACAGGTGGTTTGCCTCAAGGTGTCATGGTGTTGTTGGCCAAGGTCACATTACTCAGCCTTTCTTGAGTCAGACAGACTTAGGAGGACCGGAAGTACTACTAGAAAGTCTGATTTTATCTACAAAATATTTTAGTGCATTTTTTCTGGATATTGAAGATGGCGGACGGTAGAGCTTTGATGTCTTTTCCGTCGTCATTATTTCTTAAGTTATGTGACTTAAGAAATCATTGTAGCCAATGAGAGCTGGAGACTTGGAGAACATTCATCCTCGCTCCGTATCTGAGTAAACTGAGGACTGTCACTCTCTTGTCTGACGTCTCAGAGTGAACGTACTCACTTCTGGAGCTACGTGATGAGTCCTGGTTCTTTGTCTATAGAGCCCCGTGGAACTCTGCCACGAGGTGAGCTCTGGGGGGGGGGGGGGGGGGCTCTTAAGACTAAGAGCACGGCTCGAGAACCATATACAGCTCTCATGTCGTATATGACAAGGTACGTGGCGAGACTGTTGGATTAACGGAACTGTGGTGTGAGGTAAAGTGCTTGTTCTGAGTGTCTGCTCTTAACCTTAACATCGTGAGTGATCAGGAGCGCCTTAGACGCTGCAGTAAATCACAACAGATAGTCACCAAATTGATAAAAGTGAAGGATGGATCATGTTGTCTTGTCATACTGGCCGAGCACTTTGGTCTGATACTTGCCTTAATTACCTCCAGTGGATCGTTGCTCGTGGAGCCTTTCTTTAGGGCTAAGGATAAAGGATAGACTAAGAGTTTTCAAGCATAACAACAGACGGACGCTGTGTTTATGTTATATTATGGGAGGGGTGCTGAGTTAGGGTAAAAATCAAGGTAATGGAGTTCCACCTAATGGAGTTAAGATAGGCCCGGCCAAAACAGTTCCCAAATAAATCATGTAAGAAAGTACTGCTGTCAAGGGCAGATCACTTAACCCTCAACCAAATGAGTGATGGAATCTCCAGATGACGTTTTACCTTAAATAATGATTACTATAATTTATTAACCCAAGAACCCCTAAGTACATCATACATACTTGACCACCTCGATCTTCCGTCCCCTCTCTGACTCCACACAGGCAGGAGACGAGGCTTACATGCAGCAAACTAGTGGTAAAGTCTACTTTTCCTTAAGGGGACAAAACACTTAAATGAGTATAATTATATCAGACACGTGTTCAATGTTCAGTACCTAGATGTAATTACATGGACCTCAATGGTTTGACCAGGGAACATGACCTTTAGGCCCGAAGCGTGGCACGTGGTGCTGGGTACTGAACCTTGTTACAGTATAGCAGTAGAGGAGGTAAACAAGTAGACCGCAACTCCGTGGGACCCCAGCTGAGACGACCTCCAAGCGACCCGCCCCTCACTCTCTAGAACCCGGATATACGAAGCAGTTACGCAAGCACTTACGAACGTGTACATCTTTCCTCAATGTTTGACGGCTTTGGTTACATTTATTAAACAGTTTACAAGCATGAAAACTTCCCAATCAACTGTTGTTATTGTTACAAACAGCCTCCTGGTGCTTCGGAGCCCATTAACTGTTTAATAACTGTAAACAAAGCCGCCAAAGATAGAGAAAAGATGTACAGGTTCGTAGGTACTTGTGTAACTGCTTCGTGAATCTGGCCCCTGGGTCCTCTCAAGGTCAACTGATCGTACAGCAACTAACTTGAATCTCTAATACCATATTATATTGCCATCATTCAATTCTAAGTATAAATATAACATCCCAGCTTTACAATACACTAACATATTATTATCATAGGGTGAACAAGTTATCACAGGGTAGCTACAAAGCTTGGGGGCATCAGAATGGAGTTATGTCTGGCAAAGATACAATCGTTGCTAATTTGCTAATTGAGGAAACAATCCTCTGTATAAGTCTACCAGACAATAACACTTCCTTTTTAACCAAACTTATCCTCAATAATTTCAATAACACTAATCCAACACATTCAGGGCCTGTGATGAGTCACAATAACGCGGATAAAGTATGTTGACCAGACCACACACTAGAAGGTGAAGGGACGACGACGTTTTGGTCCGTCCGTCCTGGACCATTCTCAAGTCGATTGTCAAGTCGATCTCACACACACACAATCGACTTGAGAATGGTCCAGGACGGACCAAAACGTCGTCGTCCCTTCACCTTCTAGTGTGTGGTCTGGTCAACACATTCCGGGCTATCACACTAAAATACATCCATACATAAGTGGAAGGGTCCCTATATTTCATATGTAAACACTGCTATGCGATCTTGAGCCCGTTTCCACAGTGCAGGACTAGACCCAGGGTCGTAACAGTTACAGTGAGAAGTAATATTCAGCTCAATCTAGTCCAGTAGAGTAGAGTCGGCAATAGTCTGTTTCTAAAACACTTCTCAATTTGGCTTTGGTTTAAAGCAGGTCTCGAAACGCGTGTTCACTTTCTGCCCGAACTGCAAATAATCTTTAAATCAAGGTAACCAAGCAATCAAACCTAGACTAGGACTAAGCTAACCTAACCTAGGCCTGATTTCATAGGCTCTTTAACATACTAGTCTGTGTTTAAGAAAATTTTATTATTATAACTCGTAGAAAAGTACATCTCCTAAAGTTGTATGGCAAATGTGCCGGCCAAATGCTGATATTAATATCAAGTGATGTCCGGGAGGGCTAGGGTGGTCCAAGCGTAGTCCCCTCCGGTTTGCCTTTGTTGGGCGAGATGAGCTGAGATTTGTGTTCATACTTGATGAATGGTCTTGTGACCCCCGTGACATATCGCTCATATGGCATCAGAGAAATTTTTAATTTGTCAATAAACCTTCTTCAGACATTTCCATTTCCACACACATTATGTCTTGCCCACATCTCTCTCTCTCTCTCTTTAACCTGCCACCCCCCCCCTTCCCCCTGCTCTGCTCCCCACTCCTCTGCTCCCGCTCTCCACCCTCCCCACAGCCTCCTCCGCACATATCACCCCTGCCCTCCCTCCTCTATACCAGCCACATGCTCATTGATCAATTGAATCAAAGACATCCCAAGGGACGCTCTTATTTCTCGTCTCCCTGTTTTTGTCGCCCTTTAGAAGCCTTCCTCCCTTCCCCCTCCCTTCCCTGCTCCCCTTCTCCTCTCCCTTCCCCTCTCCCTCGCTCTCTTGAGTGTGCTGATAAGGGCGCTAAGTTCGTTAAAGAAGTCGACCTTCCCCTCCTTACCTACTATCATCTTCCCCTCCACTACCCCTTCTCCATTATATTCCAAGAACATTCACTACAGCCCAGGTTTGCTCTCTCCG
>WNGS01158808.1:17604-31768 GCA_020271785.1 Procambarus virginalis
GGGTCCCACGGAGTTGCGGTCTACTTGTTTACCTCCTCTACTTCTATACTGTAACAAGGTTCAGTACCCAGCCCACGTGCCACGCTTCGGCCTAAAGGTCATGTTCCCTGGTCAAACCATTGAGGTCCATGTAATTACATCTAGGTACTGAACATTGAACACGTGTCTGATATAATTATACTCATGAAGTGTTTTGTCCCCTTAGGAAAAGTAGACTTTACCACTAGTTTGCTGCATGTAAGCCGCGTCTCCTGCCTGTGTGGAGTCAGAGAGGGGACGGAAGATCGAGGTGTTCAAGTATGTATGATGTACTTAGGGGTTCTTGGGTTAATAAATTATAGTAATCATTATTAAGGTAAAACGTCATCTGGAGATTCCATCACTCATTTGGTTGAGGTTAAGTGATCTGCCTTGACAGCAGTCCTTTCTTACATGATTTATTTGGGAACTGTTTGGCCGGGCCTATCTTACCTCCATTAGGTGGACTCCATTACTTGATTTTTACCCTAACTCAGCACCCCCCCCCCCCCATAATATAACATAAACACAGCGTCCGTCTGTTATGCTTGAAAACTCTTAGTCTCTCCTTTATCCTTAGCCCTAATAAAGGCTCCACGAGCAACGATCCACTGGAGTAATTAAGGCAAGTATCAGACCAAAGTGCTCGGCCAGTATGACAAACAACATGATCATCCTCACTTTTATCAATTGGTGACTATCTGTTTGATTTACTGCAGCGTCTAAGGCGCTCCTGATCACTCACGATGTTAGGTTAAGAGCAGACACTCAGAACAAGCACTTTACCTCACACCACAGTTCCGTTATCCAACAGTCTCGCCACGTACCTTGTCATATACGACATGAAGCTGTATATGGTTCTCGAGCCGTGCTCTGTCTTAAGAGCCCCCCCCCCCCCCCCCGCAGAGCTCACCTCGTGGCAGAGTTCCACGGGGCTCTATAGACAAAGAACCAGGACTCATCACGTAGCTCCAAAGTGAGTACGTTCACCTCTGAGACTCAGACAAGAGAGTGACAGTCCTCAGTTTACTCAGATACGGAGCGAGGATGAATGTTCTCCAAGTCTCCAGCTCTCATTGGCTACAATGATTTCTTAAGTCACATAACTAAGAAATAATGACGACGGAAAAGACATCAAAGCTCTACCGTCCGCCATCTTCAATATCCAGAAAAAATGCACTAAAATATTTTGTAGATAAAATCAGACTTTCTAGTAGTACTTCCGGTCCTCCTAAGTCTGTCTGACTCAAGAAAGGCTGAGTAATGTGACCTTGGCCAACAACACCATGACACCTTGAGGCAAACCACCTGTAATCTCCAAGGATTGCGATAAGGATTGCGTAGTGTCTCCACCTATGACCTTCATGGATAACGTAGTCTTCCACCTGTGGAAGGTGGATCAACGGAACTCTGATGGGAGATAAGGTGCTTGTTTTGGATGTGGGCTCTTGACTGGCCTCAGGCCGGGCTCGGGGAGTAGAACAAGTCCTGAAACATTCTCCTGGTATGCTCCTGGTATGCTCCTGGTATGCTCCAGTATGCTCCTGGTATGCTCCAGGTATGCTCCTGGTATGCTCCTGGTATGCTCCAGGTATGCTCCTGGTATGCTCCAGGTATGCTCCTGGTATACTCCAGGTATGTTCCAGGTATGTTCCAGGTATGTTCCAGGTATGCTCCTGGTATGCTCCTGGTATGCTCCTGGTATGCTCCTGGTATGCTCCAGGTATGCTCCAGGTATGCTCAAGGTATGCTCCTGGTATGCTCAGGTATGCTCCTGGTATGCACCACGTATACTCCAGGTATGCTCCAGGTATGCTCCTGGTATGCTCCTGGTATGCTCCTGGTATGCTCCAGGTATGCTCCAGGTATGCTCCTGATATGCTCCTGATATGCTCCTGGTATGCTCCAGGTATGCTCCTGGTATGCTCCTGGTATGCTCCTGGTATGCTCCAGGTATGCTCCTGGTATGCTCCAGGTATGCTCCTGGTATGCTCCAGGTATGCTCCTGGTATGCTCCTGGTATGCTCCTGGTATGCTCCTGGTATGCTCCAGGTTGACCTTAACATTCTGAGTGATCAGCAGCGCCTTAGAAGCTCTCGGACGTAGGTTCGAATCCTCGTCACGGCCCTTGTTGGTTTGTTCAAGCTTCAGTGAATTACAAGAATGACCGGACCTTCCAATCGTGATCCCCAAGACTGACCCGGCCGCATCTGCAGTTTCTCACCTGAGAAACTAACTGTCCTCACCCCCCCCCCCTACCACCTAAAAGGCCTCAAAATATTCATTCCCGTAAAAAATTTACTTTTCTACTCTACTTTTTTAAAATGTACTCTACTACCCCATGTTGTTGTTGTTGTTAAAGATTTGCTACCTGGAACAAAAAGTTCCAAGCAGCACGGGCTATGGTGAGCCCGTAGCTACTACCCCAAGAAACCATTCTCCCCCACACCCCCTCAAAAAAAAAAAAAATCTCTAGCACCTCAGAACTCTCCCCTTCCCACTAAGGGATCCTTAACCTCCTGCTTCATCCCCCCCCATCCCCCCATACCCCACCTCCTTAATCCACTCAATAGCATCTGAAATATGCAAAGTCAATTGGTTACGCCGTTTCGCCCCTATTTCTGGAGGTTGGTACCTGCAAAACCCTATTCGAACCCCTACCCCCCCTATTCCTCTTCCCCCCTCTCATTCCCCTCTTCCCCCCTCTCATTCCCCTCTACCCCCAGCTTCCACTTGTTACGTTAGCACAAGAGACTGTTTACTACTCGTAAAGATGCTGTCAACAGGCAGGTACAACGGGGATGTCGGCAGGCTGGAAGAACTGTTTTATCAACAGGCAGACACAACAGTAATGCTGAATAGGTAATCAACGGGAATGCTGTCAACAGACAGACACAACGGGTACAAAGAGACCTGCTCTTGACATAGGTAAGTCTTGATATAGGAAAGTCTTGACATAGGTAAGTCTTGTTGATACAGGTAAGTCTTGATATAGGCAAGTCTTGACATAGGTAAATCTTGATATAGGTAAGTCTTGACATAGGTAAGTCTTGATATAGGTAAGCATCTTCTTAGCTTGCATCTCCCTGCCTTCTTATACGTCTATTGGCTCATCTTCTTGGTGATAGCGTACTCTTACCTTCCCCCTTACCCATATCTTTGCCCCATTTACCCTTCATTTCCAGCCCTACCCCCCCTATACTTATATCTCTACGTCCCCCTGCCTATTTATCACCCATTCACTACACCCTATTTAATGTCAGCTTTCTTTGTCTTCCAGCATCTTCCCCTCATCTTCCTTATCTCCCCACACCCCCACTCATAACCCCCACCCCCCCCCCCCACTTCTGCCCCCATCAATGTGCTCCAACCCACACCCACTAATAATCCCCCAATCCCTTCCCTCTCCCTCCCCCACCAATCTCCACCCTCCCCTCTCACCAATACCTCTTCCCGCCCCACCTATCACCTCCTTAATCTAATCTTTTTAAGAGGGTGTGAAATTTGACGTTGCTGAGGGAGAGGATGGGAGATTGGGGAGCTCGGGGGGGAGGGAGATTGGGGAAGGCTGAGCTGGGGGGGGGAGATTGGGGGAGGGTGAGCTGAGGGGGGAGGGAAATTGGGGAGGGTGAGCTGGGGGGGGGGGGAGACAAGGCATGTGGTCCTATCCTTTTCCCAATTCTTCTTCAACTTATTCTTCTGCTCCTCCTCTCGTATCTCCCCCCCCCCCCCCAACAGCGTCAGGAGGACTGGGGGGAACTTTTCAGAACTTGTGTCCACGATCAGACGCTCCTGCAAGTTTTTCCCCCACCATAATATTGAAGATCGTCCAGCAAGGAATTTCCCCGTCGCCTGAGTGTGTAAAAAAGGGAAATTACGAAACACTTTCTCTTATCACCAATATTGACAACGGTGTTGCAGGCATCGATTAACAAAATATAAAATATAATGTTGCAATGGGATAACAACATTTTCACTCACCTGGTTCCATAATCCTCCTCCTCTATCACTCCCACCTGTTCGTCAGAGAGAGAGAGAGAGAGAGAGAGAGAGAGAGAGAGAGAGAGAGAGAGAGAGAGAGAGAGAGAGAATAATACATTCAAATATTAGTCAAAATCCTAATATTCTCGTTCTATTCAGAGAAGAGATATGTTATCTCTCATTATAGATATTAAAAGTCAGCTACCAGAGCTCCCGCCGGGTCCTGAAGGTCAGTGCACATTCATAGCATCATTACAGATTCACAAATTATACAGACATACACAATCTCAGGTTAAAGACAAATCTCGGCCACAAAATTCGGAAATGGGAGTTACGTTTACTGAATTTCTGTTTTTCAGTTGTATCGTTGTATGAGCCTACGCACACGCACGCACGCACACAGATATCTGTATGCGTGCGTCAATCAAATATGTTTTGATATTTGATTGGTTAGAAAGCCCGGTCCAAGAGCTAATTGCTCGATTCTGCAGACACAAATAGTAAATACAGAAAGGCGGGTTCCAAGAGCTAAGAGCTCCACCCTGCAGGCACAACTATTATTAAACACACACACCCAAAGGTGAGAGAGACAGGCAAGTCTCCCTGTTGGAAGCTGTTGGGGACATACTGTAACTCAACCCAACCTGTCAGTTGGATAGACCTTTACAACGCACGCTCCCCTCTGGAACCTGTCCACCCTACCTGTTGCTGCCTATCCAACTAGTTCTACATATGGACAGAGACGTCGAGGTCTCCTCATGGACGTGAAACAATGGAATATGACACGGCGGGAACCGGTTGACAAACCGTTAAATGGAACATGACACCGCAGGAACCGGTTGACTACAGACCGTTAAATTCTTCCGCAACTCCTTGAAAAGCTGGTGGGCGATGGTGGGCGGGAAAGTTTGAAATCGAGTCCTCCATTGTGATTGGTTGGAAGTTTTGAGTTCTCTCGCACGATTGGCTGGGAATTCGTGTCTCTCTTGTATGATTGGCAATTTTTTTTCTCGGAGGTTGGGAGGTCTGTAAAGTATGTACCCTTGTCTGTGATTGGTCGCAAGATTGAGTTCTGATATTTGATTGGTTAAGATTTACTTTCTTTCGTGTGAACTAAGAGTTCATAAGAATCCGTAGAAACAAGAACAGAAACCCACATTTACCTCACCAGAACACAGGCCTACGAGAGGACTTCTTTATAATCTCCCAAATTTGCATTTTCTGCTCTTACTTATGGCTATTAAAAATGCCCTTAACAATCGTCTCTTTCTCCCACCCCCCCTCCCTCTCTCTCTCTCTCTCTCCCTGCCTCCCACCTCCCTCACTCCCTATGGTCAAGAAAATGGTCTAGAGGAATGATCAACTAAAGTTCAACACCGGAAAGTGTAAATAAATGAAATTAGGCGAAGCAGAAGGCTGAACACAAGATACCATCTGGGAGGTGAAATCCTGCAAGAGTCAAATAGAAAGAAAGATCTGGGGGTTGATATCACACCGAACCTGTCCCCAAAGCCCACATCTAAAGAATATCATCAGCGGCGTATGCAGGCAGGCGAATATAGGAACTGACTTCAGAAACTTGTATAAGGAATCATTCAGAACCTTGTATACTACTTATGTCAGACCAATCCTGGAGAATGCAGCGCCAGCCTGGAGTCCATACCTAGCTAAACACTAGACAAAGTTAGAGAAGATTCACACGTATGCTACCAGAGTAGTCAAGGAGCTGAGAGGTATGAATTACAATGAAAAGCTACGGGATTTAAACCTCACATTCCTGGAAGACAAAAAAGTTAGGGAAGACATGATAACCACTTACAAAATTCTCAGAAAACTTGACAGGGTTGACAAAGACAAATTATTTAGCAAGGGTGGAACAGGAACAAGGGAACACAGAGGGAAACTTAGTACCCAAATGAGCCACAGAGACATTATAAGGAATTTTCTCAGTGTCAGAGTAGTTAGTAAATGGAATGCATTAGGCAGTGATGTGGTGGAGGCTGACTCCATACACAGTTTCAAATGTACATATGATAGAGCCCAGTAGGCTCAGGAACCTATACACCAGTTGACTGACAGTTGAGAGACGGGACCAAAGAGCCAGACCTCAGCCTCCGCAAGCACAAATAGCCGAGTATTATCTCCCCGTTCCTCTCCCTTCTCTTGCTCTCCTTTCCCATCTTGTTGACCTCTTCCCGCTCCGCTCAGTCCATGACAGAGCTTCCCACACACGAGGTTGCAAACCATGCAAAATATCCTTAAAGGAATTCTCCAGTGGGTAATTATAGCCATCAAAAGTGATCAAGGCTTGTTATTAAACGATTAAATTATCTGGTTTCAAACCGGCTCGGTCGGTTGGGGGGTCGAAATTGCAGACCAACGGTTTGCCAACATCCGGCTGCCACATATGCCGTCAACATATGTGGCAGAAGCAGCAATAGCAGGAGCAGCAGGTCCTGCAGCATCAGTAACAGCAGCATCAGATCCAGCAGCATCAGCAGCAGGTCCAGCAGCATCAGTAACTGCAGCAGCATCAATAACAGCAGCATAAGTAACAGCAGCAGCAGCAGGTCCAGCAGCATCAGTAACAGCAGCATCAGATCCAGCAGCATCAGCAGAAGGTCCAGCAGCATCAGTAACTGCAGCAGCATCAATACAGCAGCATAAGTAACAGCAGCAGCAGCAGGTCCAGCAGCATCAGTAACAGCAGCATCAGCAGCAGGTTCAGCAGCATGAGTAACAGCAGCATCAGCAGATCCAGCAGTATCAGCTGCAGGTCCAGCAGCATCGGTAACAGCAGCAGCAGGTCCAGCAGCATCAGTAACAGCTGCAGCAGGTCCAGCAGCATAAGTAACAACAGCAGCAGGTCCAGCAGCATAAGTAACAACAGTAGCAGGTCCAGCAGCATAAGTAACAACAGCAGCAGGTCCAGCAGCATCAGTAACAGCGGCAGCAGCAGGTCCAGCAGCATCAGTAACAGCAGCAGCAGGTCCAGCAACATCAGTAACAGCAGCAGCAGGTCCAGCAGCATCAGTAACAGCAGCAGCAGCAGGTCCAGCAGCATCAGTAACAGCAGCAGCAGGTCCAGCGGCATCAGTAACAGCAGCAGCAGCAGGTCCAGCAGCATCAGTAACAGCAGCAGCAGGTCCACAGCATCAGTAACAGCAGCAGCAGCAGGTCCAGCAGCATCAGTAACAGCGGCAACAGATCCAGCAGCATCAGTAACAGCAGCACCATCAGTAACAGCAGCAGCAGCATCAGTAACAGCAGCAGCAGGTCCAGCAGCATCAGTAACAGCAGCAGCAGCAGGTCCAGCAGCATTAGTAACAGCAGCACCATCAGTAACAGCAGCAGCAGCATCAGTAACAGCAGCAGCAGGTCCAGCAGCATCAGTAACAGCAGCAGCAGCAGGTCCAGCAGCATCAGTAACAGCAGCACCATCAGTAACAGCAGCAGCATCAGTAACAGCAGCAGCAGGTCCAGCAGCATCAGTTAGCAGCAGCAGGTCGAGCAGCAGCATCAGTAACAGCAGCAGGTCAAGCAGCATCAGTAACAGCAGCGGCAGCAGGTCCAGCAGTAACAGCAGCAGGTCCAACAACATCAGTAACAGCAGCAGCAGCAGGTCCAGCAGCATCGGTAACAGCAGCAGCAGCATCAGTAACAGCAGCAGGTCCAGCAGCATAAGTAACAACAGCAGCAGGTCCAGCAGCATCAGTAACAGCAGCAGCAGCAGGTCCAGCAGCATCAGTAACAGCAGCAGCAGGTCCANAGGAACAGTAACAAGTGGAGTACCTCAAGGATCGGTGCTGGGACCAATCCTCTTTCTAATTTACGTAAATGACATGTTTACAGGAGTGGAGTCATACATGTCAATGTTTGCGGATGACGCAAAATTAATGAGAAGAGTTGTGACAGACGAGGATTGTAGGATCCTCCAAGAGGACTTAAACAGGTTGCAGAGATGGTCAGGGAAATGGCTACTGGAGTTTAACACCAGTAAATGTAAAGTTATGGAAATGGGATCAGGTGATAGGAGACCAAAGGGACAGTACACAATGAAGGGGAACAGCCTACCTGTAACGATTCGAGAAAGAGATCTGGGAGTGGATGTGACACCTAATCTAACTCCTGAGGCACATATAAATAGGATAACGACAGCAGCGTACTCTACACTGGCGAAAATTAGAACTTCATTCAGAAACCTAAATGAGGAGGCTTTTAGGGCGCTTTACACTACATACGTGAGACCCGTCTTAGAGTATGCCGCGCCATCATGGAGCCCCCACCTGAAGAAACACATAAGGAAACTGGAGAAGGTTCAGAGGTTTGCGACGAGGCTTGTCCCAGAGTTACGAGGGAAGGGATATGAAGAGCGACTGAAGGAACTGAACCTTACGACACTAGAGAAAAGAAGGGAGAGAGGAGATATGATAGGGACATATAAAATACTCAGGGGAATTGACAAGTGGAAATAGATGAAATGTTCACACGTAATAATAACAGAACGAGGGGACATGGGTGGAAACTGGAAACTCAGATGAGTCACAGAGATGTTAGGAAGTTTTCTTTTAGCGTGAGAGTAGTGGAAAAATGGAATGCACTTAAGGAACAGGTTGTGGAAGCAAACTCTATTCATACTTTTAAGACTAGATATGATAGGGAAATAGGACAGGAGTCATTGCTGTAAACAACCGATGGCTGGAAAGGCGGGATCCAAGAGTCAATGCTCGATCCTCCAAGCACAAATAGGTAAGTACAAATAGGTAAATAGGTAAGTACACACACACACACACACACACACACACACACACACACACACACACACACACACACACACACACACACACACACACACACACACACACAGTTTCAAAGCGTTATATGACAGAGTGTTGGGAAGACGGGACATCACGAGCGTAGCTCTCATCCTGTAACTACACTTAGGTAATTACACTTAGGTAAATAAACACACACACACACACACACACACACACACACACACACACACACACACACACACACACACACACACACACCAGTAAAATATTTTCTGACCAAGGCGCTTACACATTAATTCTCCTTAAGAGACGGTGATTAAAAGTGGATCTTCTTCAAGAACAGAGTGCAATGAGTGCAAGATATCTCTGAGCGCAAGCCAGCAATGAGTGCAAGATATCTCTGAGCGCAAGCAAGCAATGAGTGCAAGATATCTCTGAGCGCAAGCCAGCAATGAGTGCAAGATATCTCTGAGCGCAAGCCAGCAATGAGTGCAAGATATCGCTGAGCGCAAGCCAGCAATGAGTGCAAGATATCGCTGAACGCAAGCCAGCAATGAGTGCAAGATATCGCTGAGCGCAAGCCAGCAATGAGTGCAAGATATCTCTGAGCGCAAGCCAGCAATGAGTGCAAGATATCGCTGAGCGCAAGCCAGCAATGAGTGCAAGATATCTCTGAGCGCAAGCCAGCAATGAGTGCAAGATATCTCTGAGCGCAAGCCAGCAATGAGTGCAAGATATCTCTGAGCGCAAGCCAGCAATGAGTGCAAGATATCTCTCAGCGCAAGCCAGCAATGAGTGCAAGATATCGCTGAACACCAGCCAGCAATGAGTGCAAGATATCGCTGAACACAATCCAGCAATGAGTGCAAGATATCGCTGAGCGCAAACCAGCAATGAGTGCAAGATATCGCTGAGCGCAAGCTAGCAATGAGTGCAAGATATCTGCGTGCAAGCCAGCAATGAGTGCAAGATATCGCTGAGCGCAAGCCAGCAATGAGTACAAGATATCTCTGACTGCAAGGAAGCATTTAGTGCAGGAAGGTAGAGTGAAATCAAAGCCTGAACTCAGCAGCCGTGAATTCAAGCCGAATCCAGCTCTCCAAGCTGTGTCCAAGCCGACTCCAAATCCTTGGAAGCCAGGCGAGTCAGAATTGCCAAAACAAACAACAGGTTTGTAAACACGGCCCAAACTCCCGCGCTTTTCGGAAAATATTGCCATTGGTGAGTTTAAACATAAAAACAAAAGAGACAGATACATTGAGGTACAGGCCGCTTGGCTTGTATCAACACCTCTGTGTCATTTATGGCTCATACAACAGGCACAGTACCATCTCTGGCTCATACAACAGACACAGTACCACCTCTGGCTCATACAACAGGCACAGTACCACCTCTGACTTATACAACAGACACAGTACCACCTCTGGGTTATACAACAGACACAGTACTACCTCTGGCTTATACAACAGACACAGTACCACCTCTGGCTTATACAACAGACACAGTACCACCTCTGACTTATACAACAGACACAGTACCACCTCTGGCTTATACAACAGACACAGTATCACCTCTGGCTTTTACAACAGACACAGTACCACCTCTGGCTCATACAACAGACACAGTACCACCTCTGACTTATACAACAGACACAGTACCACCTCTGACTTATACAACAGACACAGTACCACCTCTGGCTTATACAACAGACACAGTACCACCTCTGGCTTATACAACAGGCACAGTACCACCTCTGGCTTATACAACAGACACAGTACCACCTCTGACTTATACAACAGACACAGTACCACCTCTGGCTTATACAACAGACACAGTACCACCTCTGGCTTATACAACAGACACAGTACCACCTCTGGCTTATACAACAGACACAGTACTACCTCTGGCTTATACAACAGACACAGTACCACCCCTGGCTTATACAACAGACACAGTACTACCTCTGACTTATACAACAGACACAGTACCACCCCTGGCTTATACAACAGACACAGTACTACCTCTGGCTTATACAACAGACACAGTACCACCTCTGGCTTATACAACAGACACAGTACTACCTCTGACTTATACAACAGACACAGTACCACCTCTGGCTTATACAACAGACACAGTACCACCTCTGGCTTATACAACAGACACAGTACCACCTCTGGCTTATACAACAAACACAGTACCACCTCTGACTTATACAACAGACACAGTACCACCTCTGGCTTATACAACAGACACAGTACCACCTCTGGCTTATACAACAGACACAGTACCACCTCTGGCTTATACAACAGACACAGTACCACCTCTGACTTATACAACAGACACAGTACCACCTCTGGCTTATACAACAGACACAGTACCACCTCTGGCTTATACAACAGACACAGTACCACCTCTGGCTTATACAACAGACACAGTACCCCCTCTGACTTATACAACAGACACAGTACCACCTCTGGCTTATACAACAGACACAGTACCACCTCTGGCTTATACAACAGACACAGTACCACCTCTGGCTTATACAACAGGCACAGTACCTGTATATACATGTGTTCACACTTTTACATCTATGTTCAAATTTGTTTAAGCGTACATATTTATGTTTAAGTATGTTCATACGTACATATTAATGTTCAAATGTGCTCATACGTGCATATATATGCAAGTAATGAACACAGATATACACATATCTGTGTAAACATAGATATATTCCAATGAACACATTTGAACATATTATACACGCAGGAACACATGTAAACACAGATATACACACATATACACACTGGAATGAATATGAGAAGATCCAAATACACTCACATAAGTCTCATACACACAATATGCAGAATGAATCATACATACACACAGCACAAGACAGTGTATAAATATGCAAGGTACAAACTGGATATACATAATACACTCCACTGCACACGGGTACGGGACTGTGGAATCATACATAGGAATGTTGTATTATATTAATACATGGAACACAGTCGGTTAAAACACACCAACACTGAAGACCTGAGGCAGGCTAACATTGGTCTTCTAGCACCTGTAAGACCATGAGGCAGGCTAACATTGGTCTTCTTGCACCTGTAAGACCATGAGGCAGGCTAACATTGGTCTTCCTGCACCTGTAAGACCATGAGGCAGGCTAACATTGGTCTTCCTGCACCTGTAAGACCATGAGGCAAGCAGAAAATAGTTTTCCGGTTTGTCCAACTCAATAGTGCCGATTTGTACTTTCTAATCTCGCTGTACGTGGGTATATGTACTGTGTTCCTCCTCGTTACCAGAACCGGAGGATGGACTGGGTTGTTATACCACGAGGCACGCTACCAATCATCTTCTTGCCGCTGTATGGGAATTGACGGTCAATTATTCAGAAAAAAGTTTCTATGCCTACCTGGCCTCTGCCTGCCTGCCTGCCTGCCTGACGTCCAGTTTGCCTGCCTGCCTGCCTGCCTGCCTGCCTGCCTGCCTGCCTGCCGTCCTGTTTGCCTGCCTGCCTGCCTGCCTGCCTGCCTGCCTGTCTGCCTACCTGGCTGACGTCCTGTTTGCCTGCCTGCCTGCAGTCCTGTCTGCCTGCCTGCCTGGCTGTCTTCCTGCCTGCCGTCCTGTCTGCCTGCCTGCCTGCCTACCGGCCTACCTACCTGTCTGTCTGCCTGCCTGTCTGCCTGCCTACCTACCTGCCTGTCTGCCTGTCTGCCTGTCTACCTGCCTGTCTGCCTGTCTGCCTGACGTCCTGTTTGCCTGCCTGCCTGCCTGCCGACCTGGCTGTCTTCCTGCCTGCCTGCCTGCCTGCAGTCCTGTCTGCCTGCCTGCCTGGCTGTCTTCCTGCCTGCCGTCCTGTCTGCCTGCCTGCCTGCCTGCCTGCCTGCCTGCCTGCCTGCCTACCTGCCTGCCTGCCTGCCTGCCTGCCTGCCTACCTGCCTGCCTGCCTGCCTGCCTGCCTGCTTGCCTGCCTGCCTGCCTGCCTGCCTGCCTACCTGGCTGTTCCTGTATGACATACAAAGTGAACTTTAACGTGCATCACCACAGCAAAAATTTAAACACACACAATAAACAAATATTTGTCAAACAATGACATAAATATAGAGGCGAAAACGGCCGAGCGGACTTGATCAAGGTCTGGAGGGGACGATCAGAGGGTGATTCACCGTAGAGGCTCTACCCACCTTCACTACAACAGAGCCAGGGCTCTATTTATCACAGTGCCAGAGGCGAGGCACTGGCTTTAAATTTCCCAAGATGGTGCTTCCACGGGCGACCGAGAACACATGGATCCACTGTTCGAATCCCGGGGGACACATAATCTCGTATCATTACAGGTGTTTTACCTCTTCCAAGAATTCGCTCGGGGCATAAACTCTATCCGGAGGGGGGAAAAACCCGGCCATTCCCGCCTTCAACATGACACAAATGCGTCACTAAGTATCTCTCAACAGACAGGGCGACAATGCTCGGTTTAATGCCACAAGGGAGCACAAACAGCTTCGCTGAACAGAGTGCCGGTAAGTTGCGCAGTTACACCAACGCAACGCGCATCTCCTGCGCCAGGTGAGCCACCTGACATCTCCTGTGCCAGGTAAGTCCACTACGGGGCTCACCATAGCCCGTGCTCCTTGCAACTTGTGTTCCGAGGAGCTTAATCTAAAACAATAACAACCACAGCCAACGCTAACGACTCGTTTGGTTATGGCCATTCGGTGCGCACCAACCCACACGCTTGTTCTATGGCTACACGCCAACCTCTCTTCCATAGACGAAGGTTTGTATAGTTGAAATTGAAATAAGTTTATTGAGGTAAAATACACACAAAGGGACGAGGTAGCTCAAGCTATTCTCACCCCGTTCAGTACATCGTGTTAATACATACTAATACATACTAATACATACGTAGACACACATCACAAGCAATAGACATATTACCCAACATTCTGAGAGATAAACATATACATTTAATCCTTTACACACTATAGTTCCTATGGACGGAAAGTGGAAAATTTCACATTTTTTTTGGCTGTTGCAAAAGAAATAAGTCCACATTCTTTCCTGTTCCTTATAGCGGACCAGAGACCACAACAACCTAACTCAACTTTCCATAGGTCTAATATAGACCTATGGCTGTACTAAATTAGTCCTGAGAATGCGTATCTTAGTCCTAGAATTGTATATTTATGTCAAGGATAGGGTAGGGTGGGTTAGGGTAGGGTAGGTTAGGGTAGGGTACGGTAAGGTAAGGTAGGTTAGAGTACGGTAAGGTAAGGTAGGTTAGGGTAAGGTAGGTTAGGGTAAGGTAGGTTAGGGTAAGGTAAGGTAGGTTAGGGTACAGTAAGGTAAGGTAGGTTAGGGTACAGTAAGGTAAG
>WNGS01158809.1:0-12370 GCA_020271785.1 Procambarus virginalis
CTGCCTCCCTGTCTCTTATGTTAACCTGCCTCCCTGTCTCTTAGTTAACCTGCCTCCCTGGGGTCTCCTAGTTAACCTGCCTCCCTGTCTCCTAGTCAACCTGCCTCCCTGTCTCCTAGTCAACCTGCCTCCCTGTCTCCTAGTCAACCTGCCTCCCTGTCTCCTAGTCAACCTGCCTCCCTGTCTCTAGTCAACCTGCCTCCCTGTCTCCTAGTTAACCTGCCTCCCTGTCTCTAGTCAACCTGCCTCCCTGTCTCCTAGTCAACCTGTCTCCCTGTCTCTTAGTCAACCTGACCTCCCTGTCTCTTAGTCAACCTACCTCCCTGTCTCTTAGTCAACCTACGATAGCAGGCGGCTTGACATCTGCGAGGCACTACACATCAAGAGGTCAACACCAGCAATCACAGTCAATTAATGCACAACTATATTCTACCCACTTCAAGACCCCGCTCCAATATAGAAGCATCAAGAAATATGGGCCAATAGGCCCTTCCGCAGTTACTTCCATTCATACCTTCAATTTACCCAGTTAATATCCAGTTAATATCCATGTTTTCGTGTTCTGTACTTTGTTGAAAGTTTGTTCACCTCACTTAAAACTGTTGTAACATATCACCTCACCCAAAACGCGGGTATAAAATGAAAGATGAAAGCTGTTTAAATCACGGGAGACATCTGTCACGAGGCTAACCATAGTCCGTGCTACTTGTCCCGCTCCTGGCCAGGTAAGTTACGGGCTCACCATAGCCGTGCTACTTGGAACTTGTTCCGAGTAGCTGAATCTATAACAACAACAACTGTTTAAATCATAGCATACTAAAGAACTGTTTAGTGCTTTCAGGTTATAGTTGTGTGTGAAAACTAAAAGTCTTTGAAAATGTAATTAGTTATTACGAAACGCGTTCAAGTGTCGCGGTCAGACTAAGAAATAAAGAATGAATTTTGGAGAATTGATTTTCATTTACCATCATCAGTAAAAACAAACATAAGGAAAATTGAGAAAATTCGTGTTAGAATTTAATCTTACTTTTTCGGTCATATTTAATAACATATGTCTACAGGAAAGACTGCTACCAAAATATACTAATTAATATATATATAATATATATATATATATATATATAATATATAGATATATATATATATATATATATATATATATATATATATGTCGTACCTAGTAGCCAGAACGCACTTCTCTGCCTACTATGCAAGGCCTGATTATATATATATATATATATATATATATATATATATATATATATTATATTATATATATATATATATATATATATATATGTCGTACCTAGTAGCCAGAACGCACTTCTCTGCCTACTATGCAAGGCCCGATTTGCCTAATAAGCCAAGTTTTCATGAATTAATGTTTTTTCGACTACCTAACCTACCTAACCTAACCTAACGTAACTTTTTCGGCTACCTAACCTAACATAACCTATAAAGATAGGTTAGGTTAGGTTAGGTTAGGTAGGGTTGGTTAGGTTCGGTCATATATCTACGTTAATTTTAACTCCAATAAAAAAAATTGACCTCATACATAGTGAAATGGGTAGCTTTATCATTTCATAAGAAAAAAAAAATTGAGAAAAATATATTAATTCATGAAAACTTGGTTTATTAGGCAAATCGGGCCTTGCATAATAGGCTGAGAAGTGCGTTCTGGCTACTAGGTACGACATACATATATATATGTATATATATATATATATATATATATATATATATATATATATATATATATATATATATATATATGTATATATATATATATATATCAAGTTTATATATATATAGCAAGTTTATATATATATGTACGGCAAGTTTTCCCTGGATGCTCTGTGTTCCCTTCTCTGAGGCTGTGGGTCCCTATAATTGCACCAGAGGTGGTACCCCCCCCCTATATATATACATATATATATATATATATATATATATATATATATATATTATATATATATATATATATATATATAATATATATATATATATATATATGTATATATATATATATGTATATATATATATATAAATATATATATATATATATATATATATATATATATATATATATAATATATATATATATATATAATTATATATATATTTTTTTTTGTTTGTGAGGGTACCACCTCTGGTGCCAATGTGGGGACCCATAGCCTCGGAGAAGAAAATAAAACGTATTCAGAGGAGACCTTGTGGTTTCTCACTGAACACTAATATTTTCTTCTCCTACCACCCCATTCTTTTGTATGTACACATATATATTTGCTTTATTTGAACTGTGTTACAAAAAAGGAGTTACATATAGGTTACAAAGATGGTTATCATAGGTTGTCGAGTTCCTCCAGCTCCTCAGATGGCGGGCAGGAACCCTGGATGCAGTGCGCATTTCCCTCTGTATCGCCACGCTGAGGCGCTGGAAAAGAAAGCTGGCAGCTCTAGGGTCCCTTGTTGCTTCAATGAGCCTAGAACCCAGTTCCTTCAAAAAACTGGTAGCACTTTTACCCCAGGCGCCGAGTGTCTCAGAAGCAATGGGGACAAAATTGTAGTGGTGATCAAGTTCTCTATACTTACGGGATTTGGCTGCTTCCCTGTGGGTGGCAGCGCCACCTGGTTGTGCAACACTGAGGTCAATGTAGGTGTTAGCCAGGGTTGATACGCACGTGTAGTCCCATACCAACTGCTTGCCATTCTTCCAGGGGTTCACTGTGATACCATCCGGGCGACCAATAAGAGCATCAGAGTTACGGGGCGTTAGGTAACGGTATATATATATATATATATATATATATATATATATATATATATATATATATATATATATATAAATGCAAACAAGCCTGATAAAGCCTGGGGTGTGAGTTTTCAGTTATATATATATAATATATATATATATATATATATTATATATATATATATATATATATATATATATATATATATATATATATGTATGGGGGACCACCATATATATATATATATATATATATATATATATATATATATATATATATATATATATATGTCGTACCTAGTAGCCAGAACGCACTTCTCAGCCTACTATGCAAGGCCCGATTTGCCTAATAAGCCAAGTTTTCATGAATTAATATATTTTCACTAATTTTTTTTCCTATGAAATGATAAAGCTACCCATTTCATTATGTATGAGGTCAATTTCTTTTATTGGAGTTAAAATTAACGTAGTTATATGACTGAACCTAACCAACCCTACCTAACCTAACCTAACCTATCTCTATAGGTTAGGTTAGGTCGTCGAAAAACAATTAATTCATGAAAACTTGGCCTATTAGGCAAATCGTGCCTTGCATAGTAGGCTGAGAAGTGCGTTCTGGCTACTAGGTACGACATATATATATATATATATATATATATATATATATATATATATATATATATATATATATATATATATATATATGAATGAAAACTCACACCCCAGAAGTGACTCGAACCCATACTCCCAGGAGCAACGCAACTGGTATGTACAGGGACGCCTTAATCCGCTTGACCTTCACGACCGGACAAAAGGAAGTGATAGCCTGAGCTATATGAACCACTTCCCCGCCGGCACTTGGATGGTTATCTTGGGCATAGCATTTTATCAAATCACCTCATTTTTGGGGGCAACACGTGAGGAACACATATGCGAACAAGCCTGAATGGTCCCCAGGACTATATGCGAATGAAAACTCACACCCCAGAAGTGACTTGAACCCATACTCCCAGGCGCAACGCAACTGGTATGTACAGGGACGCCTTAATCCGCTTGACCATCACGACCGGACAAAAGGAAGTGATAGCCTGAGCTATATGAACCACTTCCCCGCCGGCACTTGGATGGTTATCTTGGGCATAGCATTTTATCAAATCACCTCATTTTTGGGGGCAACACGTGAGGAACACATATGCGAACAAGCCTGAATGGTCCCCAGGACTATATGCGAATGAAAACTCACACCCCAGAAGTGACTCGAACCCATACTCCCAGGAGCAACGCAACTGGTATGTACAGGGACGCCTTAATCCGCTTGACCATCACGACCGGACAAAAGGAAGTGATAGCCTGAGCTATATGAACCACTTCCCCGCCGGCACTTGGATGGTTATCTTGGGCATAGCATTTTATCAAATCACCTCATTTTGGGGGCAACACGTGAGGAACACATATGCGAACAAGCCTGAATGGTCCCCAGGACTATATGCGAATGAAAACTCACACCCCAGAAGTGACTCGAACCCATACTCCCAGGAGCAACGCAACTGGTATGTACAGGGACGCCTTAATCCGCTTGACCATCACGACCGGACAAAAGGAAGTGATAGCCTGAGCTATATGAACCACTTCCCCGCCGGCACTTGGATGGTTATCTTGGGCATAGCATTTTATCACCGGTTTTCTGTCCTCTTCGAGGCAACTACATAGTTAGTGGCCCTTGGGAAAATTCAGTAAATATATACAATAATTGTCAGCGCATCTTCCGAGCAACAAGGACAGCTACACAGTATCTCTTAGAATTACGTAGGTAAACAACAAATGTAACATATTTGTTTACTACAATGTCGATGCTGGCTGTAGAATTTGAAAAAACATTGTTTTACTTCGAAATATACTAATTTTATAAGAAAATTCGACGTAAATAGGAGGCAGTAGAGCTCCGATAAGCCAGCGCTAAATCTTCAATATGAAGAATGTTGCTGCTCTCTGATTGGCCAAACGAAACACAGTAGTGACCTCTATCGGCACGTAGGTGAACCAACAAATTTCTTCCTAAGTGGACCTTATTGAATTGCACCTAAGCATCTTCTTAGGGCACACTTAGGAACCTTCGTAGCAAACCCACTTACGAAGAAATACACGGAGCTTCCTGAATCTAGGTCCAGTATCGCTCACAGGATTAGTATATAGGGTCCACTGCCGCCCACAGGGTCGGTAGGGGGTCCACTACCGCCCACTATCGCAGAGTGCACTCCTGGCATTGAACGCACATAGCAGTGACACCCATAAAATAGTCAGTGATATTCGAATGAATGTTTTAGCTGCTAAAGAAAACAGATTTGAAATTATATTCTTATGGATACCATCACATGTTGGCATCTCGAGGCATGACACTGTTGATATGCTTGCAAAGACAGCCTGTAGAAAACCAGTGGTAGAAATTGATATGGGTGTTTCATTAGCAGTGACAAAGAGAATACTTAAAGAAAAGACAGCAACTCCTCTACCGCCTGCGTCAAATCCGTCATCAAAACCCAGAGGCGATTCATCAGTGCTTTGGATTGGATTGGATGGATTGATTAAAGTGTGAAAGACTGCTGAGGGTAAAATGTTTACAATTACTAATGAAGAGAACCTCAACACTTTCCTCTCCCAAAGTGGTTTGCCTCACCTTATTGTCACTCTTAATGAATCAATTTAATTAACCCCCTTGTCACCTAGTGCGGGCTAGGTATCTTATTTAAGTCTCCTTGTTTCACTTTTAGCTGAATTTTTAATTTACTCTTCTCTAGTCTGTTACTGGACTTAATTAATTGTGTCTTAATTATTTCTTTAGGTCTTAATAATTGTACAGTCATAACTGAACTAGTTATATTATATAATCATTTGCTTAAATTTGTCCTATGCTTATTATTCAACTTTTTTCTCTGATTTCTTCTATTACCTAGTTTGCCTAGCCTCGCCATACTCCTTTACTCCAGTGTACCCCTGGCTTTGCCTGTGTCTCAAATAGCATATTGTTACTTTCAGTGTACCTGAGAATACTTGTAAGCAATCTACCTCAATTTTCTTTTTTGTTCATTTTGTTTTTGTATTGTATAGTTTTGTTTATATCTTTATTTTGTATATCTATACCTTTTGTATTGTATAGTTTTGTTTATATCTTTATTTTGTATATCTATACCTTTTGTATTGAATAGTCTATGTTTATATGTTTTTTCTCTGAGTTCATTTACTACCTAGGTTGCCTAGCCTCACCATACTCCCTTACTCCATTGTACCCTTGTAAGCCCCTTGTAAGCTACCTCATTTTTTTCTTTGTTGTTCATTTTGTGTTTGTTTCGTATAGTCTTGTTTATATATTTTTCCCCATTTATAGCATAATTCTACTTTGTATTTGTCACTTCTGCCTTGTTTTCCTGCAACCAGCCTCTTTATGCAGACAAGTATAGACCCAGAACTAAACCTCTTATCCACTATCTATGACAATCATCACTTTAATGATCTAAATTGCAGATATTTTGCAGCACAAGATGTTAACAATGTATTAACACATAATCACAATATCTCTGTAATCAACCTGAACGTTAGATCCCTAGGTAAACTTTTCGATGATGTTAGTGCCTTGTTTGAAACTTTTGACAACAAATTCTCTTTTATTATACTTACTGAAACGTGGTTGAAAGAGGACACTACTCAACTCTTTAACATGCCTAACTACTCGGCAATTCACAACTGTCGTCAAAATGAATTTAGAGACAATTCTATGACCAATGTTCCAGCAATGTGTAAATATTTCATTCAAAATGATCTGCTACCAGAAATTTTAGCCAAATATCCCAGTTTGCTAACTGTAGGTAGTAACTGAGTGATTGTAACCTATCCACCGCTGCCCACTGGATGGGGGGCGGTGTGCAGGACAAACATATAAATTTTGACACTAGCTCTTCACATGTCAGTTGCTTAATTTAGAACCTGTACTTGAGGTCGATCTCGAACCCATTGTTGATGTGACGACTTATATTGAATTTGTAACTAGCTCATCAAGATTGTAACTTGCTTAGCTAAATGAATTGTGGGGTTCAGTCCCTGAGCCCATTATGTGCTCTGTAACCCTTTCCACTACCGCCCACAAGATGAGTATGGGGTGCATAATAAATGAACTAAACTAAAAAAAATTCAGAGAGGTGGTGGTATTGCTCTTTACTACCATCATGAACTTACATGCTTAAAAGTAATTAGAACTAGAGACTCCTGTGGGAGTATATCTTCGCTAGCTTCAGTGTCAAGGGTGCCGAGTCTGTCCTGTCTGTGGGTGCAGTCTATAAAATTCCTAACACTGATGTGTCCGAATTCAACTCAAACCTTAGAAATCTAATACTCGATAACAGACTGAACAAAAACCATCTAATTATCGCAGGGGACTTTAATATTGACCTCTGCGAGCCTGAACACCTACTACTGTTAGCTTCCTAAACTGTATGAATTCCTGCTTCCTCATACCCTTAATCACTAGACCTACTAGAATCACTGATAGTACTGCCACGTCTCTAGATCACATCTGGACAAACTTAACCTCTCCACTTACTTCAGGTATAATCACCGATAGCACTACAGACCATTACCGCACATTTCTCTTAACTAACATTAGCAAACCACCTCTAGAATCAAGGAAGTTAAGTTTTAGGCTGCACAATGAAACTGCATTAGCCAATTTTATAACTGCTGCTGGTAATGTCAATTGGGAGTCCGAGTTAGGTAACATAGGGGACATCAACCTAGCAGTGCAATCTTTTCTTCAAAAAACTCTTAGCCTTTATAACACCCACTGTCCTATGCTTACAAAACAAGTCACTACCAAAAGGCTAAACAATCCCTGGCTAACAAGGGAATACTTAAATCCATTAATAAAAAACATGACCTTGAGAAGAAGTATAGATTAGGTATTGTCTCCAAAGAATTCTCAAGAATTATCGTTATTGCTATCTAAGATAATTAGACGACTAAAACTAAATACTTCGAGGATAAATTTACCCAAATAAGGAGCAACATTAAAAAAACTTGGAGCACAATTTCACAAATATTGGGATCAAAGAAGATTTAAATAACAAACCAACACTCCTGTCCAATAACGATGGTCAGCTTTCAGCCTCTGATTCTGCTATTGAGTTCAATAGGTTCTTCTCTTCTATTGGGTCATCCCTTGCGAACGATATTCCATCTTCCAGTACTGATGTTAATGACTATCTTACAGGTAACTATCCACAGTCTCTGTACTTAAAGCCTATTAATTCCACTGACGTCAATGAGATAATCCTTTCCCTTAAAACCAAGTCTAGTGCCCTTGAGGAAATACCAACTTTAATTTACAAAAAAGCCTCCAGAACTTTAGCCCCTGCAATTGCATTGCTCTTCAACAAGTCACTTGAACTCCAAACCTTTCCAGATATTCTAAAAAAAGCGAGAGTAACCCGGTACACAAATGTGGTGATCTCACAGATGTTAACAACTACAGACCTATATCAATCCTGCCTAACCTGTCAAAAATATTTGAGAAATAATCTACAAGCAGCTTTACTCTTATCTAGCCAAACACAATATACTTAGCTCTTGCCAATATGGCTTCAGACCCAAAAAAAGCACTAATGATGCACTTATTAGTATGATTAACTTGATTCATACAGCTCTTGATAAAAATGAGTTCCCTGTTGGGTTATTTGTGGACCTGCGAAAGGCTTTTGACACTGTCAACCACCAAAACCTTCTTCTTAAATTACATCATTATGGAGTCAGAGGACACTCCCTGCAATACCTCAAATCCTACCTTACTGACAGGCTCCAGTATGTTTCTGTGAATAATTCAATTTCTCCCACCCTACCCATCAACATTGGTGTTCCTCAGGGCAGCATACTTGGCCCTCTCCTCTTTCTCATCTACATTAATGACCTTCCTAATGCCTCCCAACACCTCAAACCAATTCTATTTGCTGACGACACAACCTTCATTTACTCCAGTCCTGACCCCCTTGCTCTAAATGCCACAGTGAATACTGAGCTAGAGAAAGTCCATCTTTGGCTAACTGCAACAAACTCACCCTTAACATTGACAAAACTTTTTATATTCTGTTTGGCAATAAATCCTCTAATCATATAAATCTCAAAATAAACAATACCCAAATTTGTAACAAATTAGATGGCAAATTTTGGCATTCTCATTGACCACAAGCTGAATTTCCGGGGACACATTCTAAATATATCTAAAAAAGTTTCAAAAACTGTTGGCATTCTTTCTAAGATCAGATATTATGTACCCCGCCCTGCCCTGGTGACTCTCTATTACTCCCTCATCTATCCATATCTCAACTATGGTATTTGTGCTTGGGGTTCTACTACCCAAAATCATTTACGTCCTCTAATTACTCAACACAAAGCTGCTATTAGGACAATATCCAACTCTGGCCCCAGACATCACTCGGTACCCCTACTCAAATCTCTGAATATGTTAGATATTAAGTCACTGCACATTCTCTCATGTGTATTATACATATATAAAACGCTGAACTGTAATGCCAATCCTGACCTCAAAAGCTTCATAGAAGGTTGTAACAGAACCCATGAGCACCCACCAGAAATAAATACAGTTTTGATATTCCTAGAGTACGACTTAATCAAACTAGAAATGCTTTACAAATCAAGGGACCAGAATGTGGAATGACCTTCCCAACCATGTTAAAGACTGTACCTCTCTCACCAGTTTAAGAGAAAAACGAAGCTATACCTAATAAATTCCCTGTAACCTGCCTTACCCCTCTATGTCAACAAATGTCTGTTTTTGTTTAAATGACGCTGTTTTGTCGACCGAATTGTATTTGTGCTGCTTTTTCAGCCATGTTCCCCCTTCTTAACTGTTTTTTTTGTTCTCAACTCATTTTATTCCTTATGCTCAATTAGTATTAAGCCTTAGTCATTTAAGTTTTCATGCCCGAAACGCTTTGCGTAATAGTGGCTTTAGGCATTGTATGTACTAGCCCAATCTATAACTCCATCACTCTGTACAATCACTTTTATGTATGTACCTTACCTAAATAAACATTTTGATTTTGATTTGATTTTCTTAAGCATTAAGTCATATATGTGCTGTCTTGTGTGAGGACGGGTTGCTGACCAAGTGAAGCATCACCCCTGCGCATGAACATTTTTGGTGCCACACTCTGCAGTGCGTCAGATCTCCAGTACTGTGCAGTGTGCCAGATCTCAGTACTGTGCAGTGTGCCAGATCTCCAGTACTGTGCAGTGTGCCAGATCTCCAGAAATGTGCAAGTGCCAGATCTCCAGCACTGTGCAGAGTGCCAGATCTCCTGTACTGTGCAGAGTGCCAGATCTCCTGTACTGTGCAGGGTACCAGATCTAAATATTAATACGACTTAAACTTATATTTAAGGTAACATAAATATTTTCATAATTATTTTGTTTTTGAGATATATAGGTAAGATAACGGATAACGAGGAAGAAATGAGTGGTATTTTAATAAATATTTTATCTCTGTATCTACTACAGGTCTATGTGGGTGGGGAAGAGGACAGGTTGACTAGTTTAGCAGTTACCAGGGATGATATATTAACCAAATAGTGAACCTCAATCCAAACAAATTCCAGGGCCCGACGAAGTGTTTGCCAGGGTGCTTAAGGAATGCAAAGAAGAACTTTCCAAGCCATTGTCTACCATATTTAATAAATGATTGGCACTCTCCTGACTCTAATCATTTATGGCACTCTACCTGGCTCTAGAGTCGTGGACGGTTGATAGTGTGGTTCCAATTTTCAAGAAAGGAGATAGATCACTTGCGTCAAACTATCGGCCAATTAGCCTAAAGTCTATTGTGGGAAAGTTACTTGAAAGTGAATTGCAAATACCACTTGTCTTCATCTTAAAAGCGTATAATAAAATGATTCACAACATTGGTTTACAATGTTATGTTTAACAAATCATGTTTAACAAATTTGCTATCATTTTATTCCAGCATAATTGAGGCAGTTGATAGTGGTAAGGATTGTGATGTTGTGTACCTTGACTTTAGCAAAGCTTTTGATACAGTGCCACATGAAAGACTGATTAAAAAGATAGAGGCTCATTGAGGGTGCTATATTAAGTTGGATTAGGGCATGGCTATACCAAAGGAAACAAAGAGTTAGTATAAATGAAGTTACGTCAGAGTGGGAAAATGTTGTAAGTGGAGTGCCTCAAGGCTCTGTCCTGAGACCTCTGTTATTCATAATGTATATAAATGATTTAGATTCAGGTTTGAGCAGCAATATTTGTAAATTTGCCGAAGATGCAAAAATCGGGATGGAAATAAACACAGAAAAGACTCGCTATCACTTTAAGATGCTCTAAATAGTGTTTTGAAAAGGAACAAAATTTGGCAGATACAGTTTAATGCTGATAAATGTATGGTTGTGAGGCTAGGTAATGATGATAGAGTTACAGGGATAGGAGCTAGATGGTGTTGAGATTGTGAAGTCGGATTACAAAAGGGATCTGGAAATTATGATTAGAAAGAATTTAAAACCAAAATCAATGCATTAATGTTTGTAATAAGGCAAATTAGGACACTGTGAGTATTAATTGAAGCGTTAAGACACCTGATGTTGTTCTTCAGCAATATCTTGCTTTGGTTAGGCCCCATTTAGATTATGCAGTTCAGTTTTGGTCGCCGCATAGAAAAGACTGCAAATGCTCGCTCACCAACCACACAATATACAGCACCTCCAATTTAGCACGGGTAGTACACGCACAAGGGGACACAAGTAGAAAATTAGTATTCAAATGGGCAACAGAGATATAAAGAATTTTCTCCGTCATAGTAGTTAACAAATGGAATGAACTAGTTAGTAATGTGAGGGGAGGTAGACTCCACACACAGTTTCAAATGGAGATTTGGAGATGAGTCCAATATGCTCAGCAACCTGTACACAGTTGACTCACAGTTGAGAAGCGGGACTAAAGAGCCTTTTTTTTTTGCACGGAAATTCCTGTGCGGGTCCTAAGCCTCTGGCCTGTGCGGGCCCTAAGCTCTGCCTGTGTGGGCCTAAGCCTCTGGCCTGTGGGGGCCCTAAGCCTCTGGCCTGTGTGGGCCCTAGCCTCTGGCCTGTGCGGGCCCTAAGCCTCTGGCCTGTGTGGGCCCTAAGCCTCTGGCCTGGGCGGGCCTTAAGCTTCTGGCCTGTGCGGGCCCTAAGCCTCTGGCCTGTGTGGGCCTAAGCCTCTGGCCTGTGTGGGCCCTAAGCCCTGGCCTGTGTGGGCCCTAAGCCTCTGGCCTGTGCGGGCCCTAAGCCTCTGGCCTGTGTGGGCCCACCACTTGCTTAGAATTTGCTAACACCAAACAAAGATATTTCATGAAATGGCTAAAGGCAGCACATGTCTCTACTTTTTCAGAACTTGTCAACCTCATACTGGTTGAAGAAGAATTTTTGAGACGTGTACCTCCTCCTGTCCGCCTATACTTAGCAGACAAGGAAGAGACGGAGTTAGTGAAGTGTGCGAAGTCAGCTGACACTAACAGCCTCATCCACCGGCTGACTCCTGATCCTACCAGCAAGAAATCTTGGTACAGTTATG
>WNGS01158809.1:18523-29694 GCA_020271785.1 Procambarus virginalis
AGAAAGCGAGCCCAGATCAAGGTACCTCTCAACTGTACTGCAGGTATTGTAGATTATATGGACACTCCATTGACAAATGTAGCAAGTCCCAATCTAAAGGTAATGTCGAACCCCCTAAGTCTAAAACTACTCACCCTAAGTCCGGTAAGCCTGTAATGAATGTTGGTGTTCATGCTAATGATCTCTCTCTCTTTACCAAGCATCTCTATCCAGGAACTATCTCTACCCACGGTTCAGATTCAGAGGGACGTTTCGGACTTAAGATCCTAAGGGACACAGCGGCTCTACAATCGATCGTTTTGAAATCGGCTGTGCCCAACGTCGCCTACACAGGAGAGACTGTGTTCATCACTGACCTTACTGCTACAACTCCTTATCCACTTGCCCGAGTTTACCTGGATTGTCCCTTCGTGACCGGTGAAGTCCAAGTCGCCGTCAGGGAAAAGCCTTTTCCCATGCCTGGAGTGCAACTTCTCCTGGGCAACGACTTGGCAGAAGACCAACAACCAAACAACCTGATCATCAAGGACATATCCAAGGTAAGCAACTCTGTGGTGGATAACCCGATTTTTGAACATTTCCCAGTAAAGGTTCAAGAGAGTGATGAAGGTTCTCCTCCTGTTATGGTGACCACCCGTGCTCAAGCTGCACGTCCACAGCCAGCCGACTCTACTGCTACCGCTGTCCCTCAGGACCCTTCGAAACTACCCCCTAACCTGACCACGGTGGAGTTCCGTAAGTTACAGAGAGATGATCTTACATTGACACCATTATTCTTTCAGGCTGAAACCCAATCCGACAGTGTTCCTGGGTTCTTTATGGAGAACGAAATACTCTATCGCAGGTATAGACCCAGTAAACTGAAGGACGAGGACGATTGGGCAAATGTTGAACAACTAGTGATTCCCACCAGCCTGCGGCCCACGATTCTACACCTGGCCCACGGCGCTTTGTCACACTATGGGTTCAACAAGACTTACCATGGAATTCGACAAGACTACTACTGGCCAGGTATGGTAAACGACGTCAAATCTCATGTCAAATTATGCCACGTGTGTCAGTTAGCCGGGAAACCGAACGTTTCCATTCCCAGAGCACCCCTGATACCCATCCAGGTGCCTGAGGAACCGTTCCACAAGCTCATTATCGACTGCGTTGGTCCTTTGCCTCGGACCAGTGCAGGCAACTCATATATCTTAACCATCCTGTGTCCTACCACCAGATTTCCGATAGCAGTTCCAGTAAAAAATATTACAGCTGCTACAGTGGTGAAGAATCTACTGAAAATCTTCACCCAGTATGGATTTCCGAGGGAGATTCAGAGCGACTGTGGTACCAACTTCACCAGTGATCTCTTCAAACGGACTCTGGAGGAGTTCAACATCAAACAGGTACTGTCCAGCCCCTATCATCCTGCTTCACAGGGTTCTCTCGAGCGTAGTCATCAAACCATCAAGGCACTCTTAAAAAAGTTCTGTAATGAGACCTCAAAGGATTGGGATAGGCAAATTGATCTAATTATGTGTATTTTCAGAAGTCTTCCCAACGAGTCACTAGGAGTATCTCCTTATGAGATGCTCTACGGACGTAAGTGCCGTACACCTCTCAAGGCTTTCAAGGATTCTCTACGTGATGACACCTTCAGTGAGCATCAGAGTGTGCCCCAGTATCTCCAAAATCTCCGACACATTCTAGAGAGGGTCCATTCCTTTGCTAGCAACAACCTACAGAAAGCCCAGGAGAGGATGAAGACTCGTTACGACCGGCACTGTAAAGTAAGGAAGTTTACACCAGGAGACTTAGTGCTTGCCTATTTCCCTATCCCAGGTTCTCCTTTACAGAACAGGTTCTCAGGACCCTACCGTGTTAAGGAGTGCCGGAACAACTTCAACTACGTTCTCGAGACACCCGATAGGCGGCGGAAGACCCAGCTGTGCCACATTAATTTACTCAAGCCCTACCATGGGGTTCCTCCCACTGTGTTAACCAATTTCACCTCATTTACAGGTCCATACAGCCACAGTGAGACCTTCCCTGCTTCTCCTTCCGAGAGCACTGACACTGAGCCAGCGCTCTCTAACTCGGAAATCCTTACTAACCTTCAACATCATTTTCAGGACGATAATAGTGCTCCACTAATCAAACTCGTCAGAGAATATCAAGAGTTGTTTCGAGATGACCCCCAAGAGTGTACTGTGACTCGGCACGACATCCAACTGCTACCTGACACCCAGCCGATTCGCCAACCATTCTACCGAATCAGCCCGAGCAAAACGGAAGTCATGCGGGCTGAGGTACAGTATCTCTTGGACCATGGACTGGCTACCCCCTGTGAGTCCCCCTGGGCCTCACCATGCATCCTGGTACCCAAACCTCACGGCAAAATCCGTCTGTGTACGGATTATAGGAAGTTGAACCAGGTCACAGTGAAGGACGCCTACCCAATACCCAGAGTAGACGACATTTTGGATGCCATTGGTAATGCCCGCTACCTGTCTCAGGTAGACCTACTAAAGGGCTACTACCAGGTGAGTTTAACGGAGCGAGCTAAGGTACTGTCCGCCTTTATAACCCCCTTTGGTCTCTACAGGTACCATCGCCTTCCCTTTGGACTCTGCAATGCCCCAGCCACCTTTCAGAGAGCTGTCAACCGCGTCATCCAGGGCTTGGAAAACACCTATGCCTATTTGGACGACATTGTGATAGCATCCAACACCTGGAGCGAACACCTGCTCCAGCTACAACGATTGTTCTACAAGCTCCTGAAAGCCGGCCTCACCATCAATTTGGGCAAGTCCACCTTCGCGAAAGGTAAAGTGCGGTACCTGGGTCATGTTATAGGGAGTGGCAACCTGGCTCCGTTAAACATTCACATTCAAGCAATCCAACAGTATCCACAGCCTACTACCAGGAAGCAGCTCCTGCGCTTCCTTGGTCTTGCTTCCTATTACCGTAGGTTTGTGAAGAATTTTAGCACTGTTGCAACCCCATTAATCACCTTAACCAGTCCCAAGCAACGGTATAATTGGACCAGAGAGCAAACCGTTGCATTCGAACAACTCAAATTCCTCCTCTGTTCTAATCCCATTCTCGCCTCACCAGATATCAAGAAGCCTTTCATCCTCCATGTCGACGCCAGTGGTACCGGCATCGGAAGTGTCTTAATGCAGCAGCGAGGCGAGGAGGTTCTACCTGTCAGCTACTACAGTTACAAGTTGAAGCCTCATCAGAAGAACTACAGTACTATAGAGAAGGAACTCCTGTCCATCGTCCTGAGCTTACAACACTTTGCACCATATCTGCACGGTGCTAGGTCCACTACCATCTATTCGGACCACAACCCTCTGAGATTTTTACATCAAGCCCAATTTAATAACCAACGTCTGCTGCGATGGGCTTTATATCTTCAAGGCTTCAACTTAAAGATCTGCTACATCAAGGGGCCTGATAACATCATCGCTGATGCCCTCTCCAGAGTGCATGAGGTAGAGGCAGCTCCACCTCCCACTCTACCTCCAGTGGACGTGATTCACCCGAAACGGCAGGCTTCGGGGGAGAGTTGTGACGATAATCTCTTATCAGAGATTTAGCCTGCTATTTCTGCGAATCACTCCTGTCCTCATCAACATACAAGATACGTTTTGTAGTGGCTAAACGTATTATAAGCTCGCCACACGTACCAGCAACTCCCTCCTTCCCCCCCACTGCTGCACCTGGTCGACGCGCCGAACCCTGCAACGGCCTAACTAGCGACTGCGACCATCCAGCTTCCTCATTGGCCGCCAACCAACACTCCACTCCGGCTCCCCGCCAATCACAAGACCTCACCAGTTATTGTTGGAGTCCCTTGCGTTTCTGCCAGCCAGAATATTGTGTGCTCGCAAGCTGTGAACTCCTAAGTGACTCACTCTGTGTGGTCAAATAGAGGTTCATAGTTAGTGCATATATTCCAGCATTCATATTTTACTTACTTTTGTATATCAATTCTCCTCCCCATTAACGTAATCTATTTTCATGTTTATATTGTTTATTGTTTTTGCCAGTAAGCCAAGATTTTGCATTTATTTCAATTTGTGTTTTCTTATTGTTATTAAAATCCATATTTTTTATTATTGCTTTTCGTCTTTACAACCTTACCACAGATTACCAAATCACGCAGTCATTCTTTTTTTTCTCTTTTTTTTCCTTTTCTTTTTTTTATATTATATGTGGCCCAGCACTGACAACTGCTAGTTGGAAGACTGCCGACCACCATTTCCAACTCGTTACCGTCACAATATATATATATATATATATATATATATATATATATATATATATATATATATATATATATATATAATACTGGGCACAAAGCCTAACACCAATAACTGGTACACTTTATATGTATATATATTTCTCTGGCATAAGTTATACTATTAATGTCACACGAAAGAATTCATTAACCAACACAGCAATTTCTTCAATAATAATACAGGTGCATCCCCACACCGCAAATATATTTACCGTGAGAGCTTTCTACAGCCTCACTTCTCAAAACTGTGTCCTACCGTGACATTGGTGAGCTTTGCTCACGACATATAAAATATTCTGGCTAAATATATAGCTGACTAAAGGGGAATTGGGAGGGAAACTGAAATACCTACCTCCACCTCACTGTGCGAACTCGCCCTCAGGTGAGAGTTGAATTGTAGCTCCTGGTCCCGGCTCTCGCCTCGTTGTAGGGAACGCCCACACACACGCACACACTGATGCGTACTCCAGGAACTCAACTAACGTCCCAAAATAAACGCGTCGTCTCCGTGCCTTGTCCTCTGCAGGTCTGTGCTCCTCCACGACTTCTTGTAGGGTTAGAGTCGGTCTCCTGGCCGTCGACTTCTCTCAACTACGGCTGCCAACCTACTTCTCGGCTGCAGACGTCCTGATTCCCAATTGGTTTTCTTATTCCCACTGGTTCCCGGTGAATCGGCCCAGCCAATATGTCACAAAAACGGGTGAACTGTCTCAGACATCACATACGTCACTGCACAGACTTCACTTCTTCTTGCACAGTACCTGTCCCCAGGAGCACTTGTTGCTCAATATTCCGTCGATTCCCTCTCTGGCCCAACACATGAACGAAGGAAGACTTCACAGAGTACTTGCAGAAATCGGGTGACGCATAAAATCCACGAGAAGCGTGATATTATTGTCAAACTGACAGGGCCATCGTTCACGCATCCAACCTAGTTGACGTGTCGGTCAAACTGGTTTCCTCACGGTGGGCTGGCCCAGCCACTACGCCGTCTCCTATCCGAGTGAACTGTCACAGACGTCACATACGTCACTGCACAGACCACTTCTTGCAACGCACCTGTCCCGGGAGCACTTGTTGCTCAATATTCCGTGAATTCCTGGTCCAACACATGAACGAAGGAAGACCTCAAGAGTGCGTGCAGACTACGGGAGACGTGTACATCCACCGGAGCTTGGGTAAACTATCACACTGGCAGGATCTTCGGTCGCACTTCCGACCTCCCTGACGTGCTGTGTGCGACTGGTGGCGCCACAGAGGCGCGATGTCCAGACCCTCCTGCTCTCGTGACGTCATACTTGCCAGGGGCGTTTTTTTCATTGGCTCCCTGTGCCACGTCACTGTCAGTGATCAATCTGGTGCCACTGACGTCATACAGTTTTGGCGGCAAAACGGAGGGGCCAGCGCCATATAGGCGTCCTAAAGGGCCTAAACAACAGGCCAAAACTTCCTTCTTTTGCGAATTTCTCGCAAACGCGTGAACACTCCACGCTGCCACACATATCAAATTGCAGCCCGTAACATAGAGAATGCTCGGGTAAAGTGAATATGACTCTTACAGCTGGCGTGGGAGAAATATAAGGGGGGGAACACCGTCACATACCCCTCCCCTTAAAATAAGAGTCATATCGGGTTAGTGTACACGTGACAAGGCATCCGCAACTACGTTGTCCTTCCCTCTGATGAGTTTAATTTCCAACCAGTATTCCAGCCGCCAATGCGAGACACTCCTCACGTATTTGTTGATTGTTCCCACGGTCACTCCTGGCGCCCATTGCTTTCCTAGCATGGACCGAGGACTCCATACCTCATGTCCATTCACCAGCTGGAACGGTGAGAACCCTAACGATTCTACCACTGCGTTATGTATGGCAAACAACGCAGGGTACACTGCCTCTACCCACTCAGTTCCCGGCTCTGCACAAAACACTCTCAGAATAGTCTTCAAGGTGGAGTGAAATTTTTCGATCGTCCCTTGCGACTGCGGTCGGTAGGGCGACGACCGAATCTGCGTCACTCCCCAATGTGTCGCAGTCTGTCTGAACCATTTAGACTGGAATATACTTCCACAGTCCGTCTGAATTTCCCTGGGCATTCCCACCCAAGAGAAAAAGCGTTGTAGCTGTCCGGCTACACCTTTCGACGTCAAACACCGCATCGGGACAGCTTCCGGAAATCTTGTAGATGCACACATGACTGTCATCAGGTAGGTATTCCATCGTTTCGTCCGTGGCAACGGTCCCACCCCGTCGACCAACAGACGCTCGAATGCAGGCCCAAATGCGGGAACAGGGACTAATGGGGCCTTCGGTATCGCGGGTTGACTTTTCTCCGCCCTCTAGCAAGGCAAGCAAGTCTTGCAGTAACGCCTCACATCGGCGTTCATACCTGGCCAGTAGAAATGGTCCCTGATCTTACGCAACGTCTTGGTCACCCCCAGGTGACCTGTAGAGTCCACAGAGTGCGACAGATCTAACACTGCCGCTCTGCATTGGGCTGGCAACACTACCTGGTGCCTCGTACCTAGAGATTCTTCTCCGGCCTCCATCCTCACAGGCCTCGACTGTCTCATCAGCATTCCGTCCTGTATATAAAAATGAGTGGCCCTCTCAGGACCAACATGCCCTCCTTTGGCCTCATGAATCAATTCGGGGAACACTATCTGCTGCAACTCTCCAAGACGAGTGTGGTCCACTCCAAGAGAACTGGCGAGGGTCACCTGTAACTCACCATCCGGGCTGCCTTCGCCCTCCACTCGTTCTACGGGTCCCATGAAGAGGTGATCGATTCCCAGGCTGTCGGACGTCTCCTCCTCAGCTCCATCAGGTTCACTCCCTCCGCGTCCGTCGCACTGCCTTGGGACCACAGCGCATACAGGGAACGCCACCGTGGCAACTCCCCTCTCATCCCCACAGGCGTCCAACACTCCGCCTTTCTCCTTACAGTGTTCCATGCACTCTTCGCCCTTCATGACGTTAGGGAGAACACATCCTCCACATGCGTCATTTCCAAGGATGACTTGTGCCTACATCTTGGGCATTGATGTGCATACCCCTACCACTAGGGTCTGGCAGCCATACTCAGAATCTAGAGTCACCTGGTGTAGGGGCATCCTCACTGGGCCTCCCACAGTGGTCACAACTGCCACCCCCACATTGGTACTCTCGTAACCCTCGGGGAACAGGGTCTTACTCACCAGGATGAAATCAGGCCCGGTGTCTCTCAATATCTTCACAGGAATGGGGTCTGCGTCCCCCATCCTTACGGTCCCCTCACACACGAATGGGTGAACTCTTTTCTCCCCACTCAGTACGGGTCCCTCCCGCACCCTCTCGGCCATCTGGTCCTCTACCCTCACGAAAGCAACGTTCCCCCGCTGCTTAGGGCGTCTGCATTCCCACGAGAAGTGTCCGAAACCCCCACAATTGTAGCAGCGGAAATTCCCTGGCGGTGACCTTCCACCACCGCTCGCCCTGGCAACGCCTCCAGAGGCCGTTGCTCCGTGGGTCTTCCTCGCGCCATCCGTCGTCTCCTTCTTAGCGTCTCTCGTCGCAGCAACAGCTCCTAAACTCTCAGTTGGGGATTTCTTGAACGGTTCGACAGCACTCTTTGATCCTCTACTGTCTCCACTCGAGAGGTGGGACTTGGGAGAACTCACTCCTGTCCTCTATCCGTCCTTCCTTCTATAGCTTCTCCCATATCCGGAGTATACTGGCGGTCGGTGCTGTCCCTCTCGGCATGGTCGCAAAGCTTCCTCTAGCATGTCAGCTCTGTCGGCCGCGGCCCTCAGGTCCTTTATGTTCGCCTCCTTTACTCTCACCCTGATCTCAGGAGAGAGCACGGACATAAACTTCTCCATGACCATTAGCCTCTTGACATCTTCAGCTGACTTTGCTCCTTCAGACTCCAGCCACTTCAGGAATTTCCTCTCCATGTCCCTCGCTGTTTCTGCATACGATTTTCCTGGCGAACGGGTACATTCCCTGAATCTCTTCCTATAGCATTCCGGTGTTAGTTTGAAAGAGTGGAGCACGGCCCTCTTTACAGCATCGTAGTTGGTACACTCCTTGAGGTCGAGCATGTTGTAGGCTTCGCGAGCTTCACTGGTGAGCCTACCCTGAACCAGCTCCACCCACTCTGCTCTCGGCCACTTCTTCAAGGTAGCGACCCTCTCGAAGTGGTCGAAGAAGCCCTCAGCTTCATTAGGCACGAAGACCGGTAAATCTCGTTCACACAGCCGGCGGTCTTCCTGCTGTGGAGGGGCCAGTGGGACTAGCCCTAGTTCAGCTCACCTCAGCTCAACCTCTCGGTTAGCTTCAACCTCCTGCTGCTTCATCCTAGCTTCCAGCTCGCGCTCCACTCGTCTCAGCTGTGCCTTGTGCTCACGCTCTTCTCGTCTCAGCTATGCTTCTCGTTCTTCCCGTTTCAGCTGTGCCTCTCGTTCTTCTCGTTTCAGCTGTGCCTCTCGTTCTTCTCGTTTCAGCTGTGCCTCTCGTTCTTCTCGTTTCAGCTGTGCTTCTCGTTCTTCTCGTTTCAGCTGTGCTTCTCGTTCCTCCCTGCGCAGCTGTGCTTCTTGCTCATGCTCTTCCTTGCGCAGCTGTGCTTCCAGCTGCAACTTCATTATCTCCAGCTTGACGCTGCGCCTGCTGCCGCTGGATCCCCTGCTGCTTCCACCAATGCTCAAATTTTCTCCTACGCTGGCAGGTGTCTGTGGCCGTTCCTCTCCCAAAGCCTCATCTCGTGCCCTGAGCTGTGCCATGATCTCGAGCCTCCTCTCTCCCACCTTGGAAGATCTCAACTTTATCCCAAAGTGGTCAGCTACCAACTGCAGCTGTGCCTTGGTGCTATCCTCCAGCACCTGCTCATCCCTTGTGTCAATGAAACTTGCTACCTTCTCATCCTCCATCTTGTGCTATGAGTGATAACCTGTACCTGATACCTAATACCACTGCAAAGTACCACAATCGCAACCGTTATACTGATCGATATCCTGGCAAGGTCGCCAAAGTCGGGGTATCACTGCGCGTGCGTGAGCGGGAGCACGCGGGTCAAGTAACAGTTCACAAGATGTCCTTTCAATGGTCGCCAACGTCGGGGTGTCTCTCTCTACATAGACACCGCCCAGTAGTATTAGCGATAACCGTTACTCACCGTAGCCCTGCGGGTCTTCACTCAATCCTCGCGGCGCCACTGTTTGCCAGGAGAGTATCCCAGTCGACCTCCAACCGGCCTTAATAGCTAGAGATGAGTGGGAACACGGTTTGCTCTCTCCCAACTGTGTGCCCGCCCCAACAAGGGCTATACTACTAACTGCAAGGTCGCCAACTGGTGTTTCCCGTGTCCAGTAACACGTCAGTGGTATTGTGGAATTGTGGTAACAGTGGCAAGAGCACACTAAATGAATCTGATATCAGGCAGGTATGTAGTCACTATCACTCTCACTCTTTTCAGTTATTAAATAGCAACAAGATATATGGAGGGATAACACAAACGAGAAGGTATTTTGTATTTTACTTAAAACTCAAGATATCATATTCATATATCAACAAGCAAACAGCAAGTACATGCAGAAGTTGCTCTCTCTTCATATATAATTTGGGCACACCTATATGGCAATATTCCCCCTCATGTCAATGTCATATTAAGCTGGGCGACTCCCCCTCACCGTGTGATCTCTCTCTGCACTTGTTTATTGACGTTAAGCGCCTGTTTCTTTAAATTCTCGAGAATCACTATATTTGCAAACAATACAATATTTGCTATAATGGCAATAAAACGCAAATGAGTCAATGCACTGATCTTGAGCTCAATCAAACATTTCTATATCAATAAACACAATAATTCACTATCATGGCGTAACACACTGTACTTCATATAATGATAATGAATGCAACAAGATACAATACTGGACTTCTCAGTAATTCCTTTCGAAGGCGAATACTCAATTGATCACTGCACACATGAAAATGTTATTCAACACACAAGCATATATATATATATATCAATTCATCAATATCAATAATAGTAAGATAAATACTGGGCACAAAGCCTAACACCAATAACTGGTACACTTTATATATATAAATATATATATATATATATATATATATATATATATATATATATATATATATATTTTTTTTTTTTTTTTCTGGCATAAGTTATACCATTAATGTCACATGAAAGAATTCGTTAACCGACACAGCAATTTCTTCAATAATAATACAGGTGCATCCACACACCGCAAATATATTTACCGTGAGAGCTTTCTACAGCCTCACTTCTCACAACTGTGTCCTACCGTGACATTGGTGAGCCTTGCTCACGACATATAAAATACTCTGGCTAAATATATAGCTGACTAAAGGGGAATTGAGAGGGAAACTGAAATACCTACTTCCACCTCACTGTGCGGACTCGCCCTCCGGTGAGATTTGAATTGTAGCTCCTAGTCCCGGCTCTCGCCTTGTTGTAGGGAACGCCCACACACACACACACTGATGCGTACTCCAGGAACTCAACCAACGTCCCAAAATAAACGCGTCGCCTCCGTGCCTTGTCCTCTGCAGGTCCGTGCTCCTCCAAGACTTCTGGAATGGTTAGAGTCGGTCTCCTGGCCGTCGACTTCTCCTCGTCAACTACGGCTGCCAACCTACTTCTCGGCTGCAGACGTGCTGATTCCCAATTAGTTTTCTTCTTCCCACTGGTTCCCGGTGAATCGGCCCAGCCAATACGTCGTCACAAAAACGGGTGATCTGTCTCAGACGTCACATACGTCACTGCACAGACTTCACTTCTTCTTGCACAGTACCTGTCCCGAGAGCACTTGTTGCTCAATATTCCGTCGATTCCCTCTCAGGCCCAACACATGAACGAA
>WNGS01158810.1:4950-18697 GCA_020271785.1 Procambarus virginalis
CACACACCTATAGTAGTCTCCACACACCTGTAGTAGTCTCCACACACCTGTAGTAGTCTCAACACACACATGTAGTAGAATCCACACACCTATAGTAGTCTCCACACACCTATAGTAGTCTCCACACACCTGTAGTAGTCTCCACACACCTGTAGTAGTCTCCACACACCTGTAGTAGTCTCCACACACCTATAGTAGTCTCCACACACCTGTAGTAGTCTCCACACACCTGTAGTAGTCTCCACACACCTATAGTAGTCTCCACACACCTGTAGTAGTCTCCACACACCTGTAGTAGTCTCCACACACCTGTAGTAGTCTCCACACACCTGTAGTAGTCTCCACACACCTGTAGTAGTCTCCACACACCTGTAGTAGTCTCCACACAACTGTAGTAGTCTCCACACAACTGTAGTAGTCTCCACACACCTGTGGTTGTCTCCACACACCTGTAGTAGTCTCCACACACCTGTAGTAGTCTCCACACACTGTAACACCCATGACCCCCACCCCCCCCTAGAGTTATCAACCAGGGAAGTCTGCTCCAAGAGGTCAGCCCAGATGCCCTCCGGTTTTCTTGTATGTTGATTAAAAATTCCTGGGTTAGTCTTATTCAGCACAAGTTTCAAGTAGGTAATATTTCATGATACTCTTGTCAAGAGGGTAAGGGAGCAGACTCCAGATCCTCATGTGTAAACATGCTTGGATTTCCCCCTTTTACCAGGTCAAAGGGTCAGCCATACACGTAATTAATAAGTCCTCTCTTGAAACAGTTTATGGTTTATGTCAAACAAATTTAATGATAAATTCTTGAATGTTTGTACACGTGTGGCCGCCTCTTATTGCTTGGTGTAGGTTTCACAAAAAAAAAAATCTTCCCCCCCCCTTTTGTAATGGTGTATATAGGGGCCTGTAGAGCCAGGGGAGAGAGAGAGAGTACGGTGCTCCCGGATCGAGGCCGGTTCTGTGACACCATCCACAGGCCGGGAGAGACAGTGTGCACCGGACAGAGAGAAAGAGGTCTTGTTTAAGGTAATGTGTGTGATCTCTGTAATTTTGTTCCATGTCTAAATTTCTTAACTTGTTGCCAGTGTTAGAGTAGGAATTATCGTGGTGTTAGTATAATTTGGTATCTCAATAAACTCATGTTAAATTTCCCGTCTGTGTCAATTGTTGAATCCTCTTAGAATCTTTTGATATCGTGGCTGACAACCGTCTCATATTTAATGACAGTTATAGAAAGTACTCTCCAAGCCAAGCAATGTTTCTTGCCTCGTTGCTTGATTAGTCTCAGTGGTCAAAGGCAGGATGGTGGCAGCGTATTTAATCCTGTGTAGCATTTCCTTGTTGACAGTGTACCTTTGATCCGGTGTAACCATCATATGTCAGCTCATATTACAACTGTTCAATAATAGTGTTACCAAGTGCAACTGATAGGAAGTGTTACTCAGGATAAGAAGTGTGTACATTTATTAGTTTAGTATTCATTATAGAAGGTCACAGTGGTGACTATTTCACCAAGTTTTACATTGGGTAGTCATAGCCAATGTTACAATGACAGCAGTAGTGGTTGTCAATGTTACAATGGTAGCAGCGGTGTTCCAATAAAATTGTGGGTGTGTTCACATTTTATTGGGGGTCCCGCGCGCCTGCTGCTCGGGTTCGTTGCTGTATGTATGTTTAGGCGGCTCGCGATTTCGTTGCTCGGAGCCATACGTATTAAGTGTTATGATTTAGTGTGTCATACGGGAAACTGAGAGAGTTTGGGGTATGCACGTCGCTCTGAAATCTATGGACAGAAATTAGTTCTCGTTTCTCTGCATAGCTTTCAGGGGTGTACAACTCAGTTATATGTTGTACAGCAATCTGTTCGGCAGGTTGTCTGGGGAATTATCAGGGAAGGACGCTTACTGATAATTTCGGAGGTTACTACGAGGTGCCTCGAGTTCTAGATTTTAACGGGAAGGTCGCAGACGGCGTACTGTCGCCTAGAGTGTGTCTGAGTTATCATCATAGAGGGGGTCATGTCATGTTTGCAGCGAGGCTGACCTCAAACATTCTAGTCGTGAATTGTGTCTTAGGGAGGGCGGCCCTAGTGTTGGATGTCTGTCCCCAAGGGCGGGTCAGACGTAGCTACGGTCGTGGCTCACCAACGAACAATCGTAGGTTAATCACCACGAGAGAAGCCTTAAAATTAGTTCCGGTAGTCTTTACAAGGGTGCTTCGTCACCTAGAGTAGTCTTACAATTAGTTAAGGGAATTCTTAGTTAAGTATATTGTAGTTTATTTTCATTATTTTACTCAGTGTCGTTTCGTAAGGGTAAGGAATTTCAGTGAAGATAAGTTGTATGTGCACCTGACCGTCTCTTGGTGTGCACATATGTGTATATGGGTTTCTCGTGCGACGATCTGTGGCAGTGTTTATACGAAGCTGTCAAGCTGTCAACAACCACTTCATCTGGGTGAGAGTTGACCCTGAGCAGCCGTGGAGTGCGGACGTGTCCCTCCGTGACTGCTAGGGTAGTCAGCCGTTTGATCGCCAGGTGGCGGGGCGTAGCTGCCCCCCCCCACCCCCCAGTGTTGTTGCCTGCCTGGCGGTGTGCAGACGTGGCAGGTGTTGGGTTCACCATGGGTGGTCCCCTACCAGCGATCAAGCGTGTGAACTCGGTAGGACTGGAATTCTCTGGCCGTGCTGGGTATCCGGAGGTTGCGGAGGTACTGTGCGACTTGCTGCATGTCCCGGTGCTAGATGTTGACGGGATTGAGCTGGTGACTGCGCATCGCGTTGTCATCAAGCTGGCGACGGAGGAGGTATATCGTGCCTTCCTCAGTCGTTACGAGGGGCGCTCGCTGTCCTTGCCAGGAGGTACCGGCTCAGTCGCCATATCAGACCGGAGTGGTGCGCTGACCTATGTCAGCGTGCATGGGGCGCCCTTGGAGTTTCCCGAAGAGCTTCTGCGGCGTTATTTCCAGCGATTTGGGCCCGTCGTCAGTGTGAGGGTAAATACGTTATCCTCCGGGAAGTACGCCGGGAGGCGGACGAATATTCGCACCTTGGGCATGCGTCTGCGGTCGGACATTCCGTCTTCGGTCCGGCTTCTGGGATGCTACATCCGGGTGTACTATGCCCGGCAGCCTCGGACCTGTTTCCGGTGTGGCTTGATGGGGCATCAGGCTGCAGGGTGCGAGGCGGATCCGGTTGCACCTGTCAACCTCTTTCGGGAAGAGGATTTCCCTCCGCTTCCACTGGACGAGGACTTCGGGGATGTGGAGCCCGCCCGGCTCGTTGCTGCGGCTCCCCCGGCGTCTCCTGACGTTTCCCCGGATGTCGCTGGCCCTCCTCCGGCTGTTGCGATGAGATCGGTGGATTCCCCTGATCCTGTTCGTATCCCTGTCCCTGCTGCTCCAGTGGCCCGTGGTCTTGCGCCCTCCTCTGCGCATGCTCCCCTGTCTTCCGATGCTGCGCCTGGCCCTATCTCCTCGACTCGGATCCCGGATGCTGAAGTGGCTGAGGGGTCCCTGGTTGTGTGTGGTCCGGTTCCCCCTGCGGTTGAAGCTGCTGCAGTCGTCAGACGCGTACGAGCGGCTTGTGATGCCCGTGGGTCTGGGTCCACTTCCGGTTCCGAGGATGTGCGCCCGGTGCCCAAGAGATCCAGGCGCTCATCTACTGCATGGGCTGATGAGGTGGATTCTGGCGCTGATGGGTTATCAGGACTTGAGGTAGTGGCCGCTGACGTCCATATATCTGCTGATGCCGAGGGCTGTGTCTATGATTCGCCTCCTGTGGCTTCTGTCGGCAGTTCCCCGCAGTGGGGGGTGGTTGCACCTCCAGTGGTTGGTGAAGAGGGTGCTGGTGCAAGTCGGGACCTCGTGTTGGTTCTGCGGAAGGATGTTCGGGGTGAGGAGACCCCACGAGTGTCCCGTCCGGTGGTTGCTGAGCAGCCCTGTGAGGCTGCCGCGGGTACGGGTGCGCTGCCCGTCGTGTGCACACCGCAGGAGGTCCCGTTCATATTAGCCAACGGCACGCCGTATGATGTGCAGTCCAACCCTATAAGATTTACCTATACTGACCGGGTGGAGCCTGTTCCGTGGCGCCCCGCGTCTGTCTGGGTTCCAGCATATAGGATATTTCTGTCGGGTGTGCCGATTTCGATGCCCGATCCTCGGACGGCCTTAGTCCCCCTATTCCGGAGAATATTATGGCGATATGGGAGGCGTATTGCACTCTTTTTCCGGCTGCAGAGTGGCCGGAAAAGTATGCGCAGTCCTGATAATGTGATGTGGATATCGGGTGTGTTTTGGATTTTAGTCTGTTATGGGGGTTGGTTTTGTGATGTATATTGTGTGCCCTTCCGGCCGATGTTTTCTAAATGTCCCAGTTATTAAGCTCTGCCTTTTCATGATCTATGTTTGTTTTCATTATTATGTGTGCTCTTTTTGATGTGCCTTTGCTTGATCTATGCTCTTGTCATTTGAGTGTTTCTATGCCCTTCTGGCTATGGTGTTCGCTCTCTGTTTCTTCAATTATTGTGTTTATAATTTATTGTTATTCTCTGCTTACTTTGTGTATTGAGTATTTTGGGTCTCGGTCCTTCAGGCCGGTGTTTTGTTTTGTTGTTGTGTCCCGTTTATCATTGTAATGTTTTATCCTGCACGTGTTTACCGTTTGGCCTGTATTTTCCATACACCTTTGAGTTTGTTATGCTGTGCTGTCGGCCCTTCTGGCTGATGGGTTTTGTTTTCCTCTGTTCTATGTGTTTTTTGTGCTGTGTATATTGTTTTTATTGTATTTAAATTGCATGTTTGCATGTAAAAATAAAAAAAAAAAAAAAAAAACTTCAATCTGGGCGCGCGGTCATAACCCTCCTCCACTCAGGAAGGTACTGTCATAAGTCACGCGGTGTATATTGTATTTACAGCGGGTGTGGTATGTTGTGATTTACTTTTTGATGTTCGATAGATGCATATAATATTGTGTTAAAATTTCATCGCGTTGTCTTGCTTGGTCTGGGTTTTACGGGATTTGCGATAAGCTGTATGTTGACTAGGGCGATGTCTCAACGTGGGAGACTCCGGTTTTGCACGTAGGGGATAACGAATTCTCTGTGCTTCCGGGTGCTGTGTCCATGGCGGACCAGAACATTCGCCGGCAGCGGGAATCATTCAGGGGTTAGGCAGTCAGGCTACTGAAGACGCTACACTCCCCGCCAGGTGGTGAGGCTTTACTGGGGAGGGGCCCGTGGTGCCCCAACCCTCCCCGGCCATTCGCCCTCCCTGCTGTCCCAAGTGCCCCAGCCACAACAACAGACACCTGTTACAACACCTCAGTACAACCTCAGCCACAACAACAGACACCTGTTACAACACCTCAGGTACAACCTCAGCCACAACAACAGGCACCTGTTACAACACCTCAGGTACAACTTCACAACAACAGGCACTTATTACAACACCTCAGGTACAACCTCAGCCACAACAACAGGCACTTGTTACAACACCTCAGGTACAATTTCAGCCACAACAACAGGCACTTATTACAACACCTCAGGTACAATTTCAGCCACAACAACGGGCACTTATTACAACACCCTCAGGTACAACTTCAGCCACAACAACGGCACTTATTACAACACCTCAGGTACAACCTCAGCCACAACAACAGGCACCTGTTACAACACTCAGGTACAATTTCAGCCACAACAACAGTCACCTGTTACACACCTCAGGTACAACCTCAGACACAACGACAGGCACTGGGTACAACATCGCAACTCACCATGGCGCCCCCCATCAACACACCAATGGAATTCACAACCCTCCATTTGGCCTCCACCACCCTATAACCCCCAGGCCTATCAACCATCCACCTCCCTTGCTCCCCCCAACATCCCCACCCTTACCACTCCCATCCTACCACCCCTGCTGCCCCTCTTCCCTTACCTGGTCTTGGGCCCACATACCAGGCGCACCCCCACATGCACAGCTCCCTCCCTTACCCCCCCCCCCACTTACCGCCTAACCCCCCTCCCTTCATTCATTCCCTCCTACCCTACTGCCCCCCACCTCCCCTATGTCTCCGCCCAGTATCCCCCCTCCTCGCGCCTCTCCCTGGTGGGTCTCCTCATTTGCCAGCATGGTCGGTGTTGTTACCCAAGCCGGTCTTGCCTAAATTGATTTGCAATGACCTATCGCGTGATAAAGTGGAACGCAACAGAGCATTTGAGGACTGGCTCTGGCAGGTGGATTCTGCCTTAGCATCGGCGCCCAGCGATCCTGTGAAGATCCATCTGGCCGCCGGTTTTTGCGTGGACCCGAGCGGACCTCTTATGAAACTAGAGACGTTTAGACGTTTGGGCACATGCCAGAGTTCGTGCATGCTATAAAACAACGTTACAAGGAACGGATCCCGGAGGAAGAGGCTTACAGATATTTGTCAAATCTTCGCCGAGACCCGAATGTTACCGTCAAAGCGTTCGGTACTGTTGTGTTGATAGGGTCAGTGACCTCAGACAGGAACTGGGGTATGACACAGCAGCATTGAGAGTTTGGCGAACACCTCTTTTGCAGAGCTTTGCCTCCCACCCTTGGCCCGTTATTGCAACAGAGGTCTCCATATGAGCTTTGATAGGCTGTTAGAACACGCATCCTGGTTCTGTGACGTGGAACAGACCACGGCTCGGGTCAGCACCCAGCCAACCCCTATGTTAATGCTATTNAGTAGAACAGATGCTTGTCTTTCACATATGCATCCATCTCGTGTATGAAACTGTATCGAAGGTATCCTGGCAATCCTTTAAGATGCGGTCAGTCCATCCCGCTCTATTATGTGTGTGTGAACAATAGTAATCTTGTTATGGCTATTTCAGTATTGCGAGACAAGGCTTGCCTCCTCTCACCATTCTTGAAACATTTTTCACGAAATTTGTCTCGTTTGATTAATAGTTCCGTCTGTCTATATTCACCTTCTTAAGCATAAATATGCCAACAGTCGTCCAGCTTTTTGGCCGTTCACCCCCAGCACCAGTCAAGAGCTGTTCATAACTAAAGTTTGTTCAGTGTAAAAAGTTTAAAGTAAACCAGCATAGTTTACCATCCGTGGGATGGCATTGTTATGGTCGTATAACTTTCAGATCATCCAGATCTTCACGTTCTTTTGTTGCTACGTTGTTGGTTCTTGTTGGATAGTCTCTATCTTGTGACTGTCCCTCCTCTACCTCCTGGTGCTGCTCTACCTCCTGGTGCTGCTCTACCTCCTGGTGCTGCTCTACCTCCTGGTGCTGCTCTACCTCCCAGTGCTGCTCTACCTCCTGGTGCTGCTCTACCTCCTGGTGCTGCTCTACCTCCTGGTGCTGCTCTACCTCCTGGTGCTGCTCTACCTCCTGGTGCTGCTCTACCTCCCGGTGCTGCTCTACCTCCTGGTGCTGCTCTACCTCCTGGTGCTGCTCTACCTCCCAGTGCTGCTCTACCTCCTGGTGCTACTCTACCTCCTGGTGCTGCTCTACCTCCTGGTGCTACTCTACCTCCTGGTGCTGCTCTACCTCCTAGTGCTGCTCTACCTCCTGGTGCTGCTCTACCTCCCGGTGCTGCTCTACCTCCTGGTGCTGCTCTACCTCCCGGTGCTGCTCTACCTCCTGGTGCTGCTCTACCTCCTGGTGCTGCTCTACCTCCTGGTGCTGCTCTACCTCCCGGTGCTGCTCTACCTCCCGGTGCTGCTCTACCTCCCGGTGCTGCTCTACCTCCCGGTGCTGCTCTACCTCCTGGTGCTGCTCTACCTCCTGGTGCTACTCTACCTCCTGGTGTTGCTCTACATCCTGGTGCTGCTCTACCTCCTGGTGCTGCTCTACCTCCTGGTGCTGCTCTACCTCCCGGTGCTACTCTACCTCCTGGTGCTGCTCTACCTCCTGGTGCTACTCTACCTCCTGGTGCTGCTCTACCTCCTGGTGCTGCTCTACCTCCTGGTGCTGCTCTACCTCCCGGTGCTGCTCTACCTCCTGGTGCTGCTCTACCTCCCGGTGCTGCTCTACCTCCTGGTGCTGCTCTACCTCCTGGTGCTGCTCTACCTCCTGGTGCTGCTCTACCTCCCGGTGCTGCTCTACCTCCCGGTGCTGCTCTACCTCCTGGTGCTGCTCTACCTCCTGGTGCTGCTCTACCTCCTGGTGCTACTCTACCTCCTGGTTGCTCTACATCCTGGTGCTGCTCTACCTCCTGGTGCTGCTCTACCTCCTGGTGCTGCTCTACCTCCCGGTGCTGCTCTACCTCCTGGTGCTGCTCTACCTCCTGGTGCTGCTCTACCTCCCAGTGCTGCTCTACCTCCCAGTGCTGCTCTACCTCCTGGTGCTGCTCTACCTCCCAGTGCTGCTCTACCTCCTGGTGCTGCTCTACCTCCTGGTGCTGCTCTACCTCCTGGTGCTGCTCTACCTCCCAGTGCTGCTCTACCTCCCAGTGCTGCTCTACCTCCTGGTGCTACTCTACCTCCCAGTGCTGCTCTACCTCCTGGTGCTGCTCTACCTCCTGGTGCTTCTCTACCTCCTGGTGCTGCTCTACCTCCTGGTGCTGCTCTACCTCCTGGTGCTGCTCTACCTCCCAGTGCTGCTCTACCTCCCAGTGCTGCTCTACCTCCTGGTGCTGCTCCACCTCCCAGTGCTGCTCTACCGCCTGGTGCTGCTCTACCTCCTGGTGCTGCTCTACCTCCTGGTGCTGCTCTACCTCCCAGTGCTGCTCTACCTCCCAGTGCTGCTTTACCTCCTGGTGCTGCTCTACCTCCCAGTGCTGCTCTACCTCCTGGTGCTGCTCTACCTCCTGGTGCTGCTCTACCTCCTGGTGCTGCCCTACCTCCTGGTGCTGCTCTACCTCCCGGTGCTGCTCTACCTCCTGGTGCTGCTCTACCTCCCGGTGCTGCTCTACCTCCTGGTGCTGCTCTACCTCCTGGTGCTGCTCTACCTCCTGGTGCTACTCTACCTCCTGGTGCTGCTCTACCTCCTGGTGCTGCTCTACCTCCTGGTGCTGCTCTACCTCCTGGTGCTGCTCTACCTCCTGGTGCTGCTCTACCTCCCAGTGCTGCTCTACCTCCTGGTGCTGCTCTACCTCCTGGTGATGCTCTACCTCCTGGTGCTGCTCTACCTCCTGGTGCTGCTCTACCTCCTGGTGCTACTCTACCTCCTGGTGCTGCTCTACCTACTGGTGCTGCTCTACCTCCCAGTGCTGCTCTACCTCCTGGTGCTGCTCTACCTCCTGGTGCTGCTCTACCTCCCAGTGCTGCTCTACCTCCCAGTGCTGCTCTACCTCCTGGTGCTGCTCTACCTCCCAGTGCTGCTCTACCTCCTGGTGCTGCTCTACCTCCTGGTGCTGCTCTACCTCCTGGTGCTGCTCTACCTCCTGGTGCTGCTCTACCTCCTGGTGCTGCTCTACCTCCTGGTGCTACTCTACCTCCTGGTGCTGCTCTACCTACTGGTGCTGCTCTACCTCCCAGTGCTGCTCTACCTCCTGGTGCTGCTCTACCTCCCAGTGCTGCTCTACCTCCTGGTGCTGCTCTACCTCCCAGTGCTGCTCTACCTCCTGGTGCTGCTCTACCTCCTGGTGCTGCTCTACCTCCCAGTGCTGCTCTACCTCCTGGTGCTGCTCTACCTCCCAGTGCTGCTCTACCTCCCAGTGCTGCTGTTTAGTGCTTCACATGTTTCCTGGAGACTTTGTTTGACAATCTTCTCTTGTGTCGTTATATATATTGGTCTGTGTTCTGTTCTCAGGGGTTCTCTTCCCTTGTTCTCTTGCCTTTTGTTCTTGCCTTCATGCGCTGTTTATCTTCTGCATAACTGTTCAACCTTTTTTATCACTGTTAATCCTTTCTGATCACTGTTCATCACTGTTCACCGCGTTTGATCACTGTTCACCTCGTTTGATCACTGTTCATCACTGTTCACCTCGTTTGATCACTGTTCATCACTGTTCACCGCGTTTGATCACTGTTCACCTCGTTTGATCACTGTTCATCACTGTTCACCGCGTTTGATCACTGTTCACCTCGTTTGATCACTGTTCATCACTGTTCACCGCGTTTGATCACTGTTCACCTCGTTTGATCACTGTTCATCACTGTTCACCTCGTTTGATCACTGTTCGTCACTGTTCGTGTGTTCCTCCAGTCCCTCTGACTTGCCTCTCCCTACGCCAGGTTCCCCAAGATGAAGTCACCATCAATGATGGTGCTGGAGTATGATGCTCACGGTGCGCAGCTCCTGTACCGTTCCTGTCGTACCGGCCTCTCTCACTATCTTGTTGGTGAGTCCCCTGTACCGTTCCTGTCGTACCTCACACACACATACTCACGGACATTCACATATGGACATCTCATAATACGTCAATGTAAACACAGGATGTAATTCATGTTTGCGCATATCCATATACATAGTGTACAATAAGCGTATATAGAAATACAGATGTACTCATTATACAATGCGTAAAGCACATACACAGAGCAAATGTACACATGTAACACACACACACACACACACACACACACACACACACACACACACACACACACACACACACACACACACACATGTATCTGTGTGTGTGTGTGTGTGTGTGTGTATCAATGTCAGCTTCCATGGAGTGTACATTACTGAGCTACACTACAGTCAGCTACCTCGAAGAGCTTCACCTGCTTGAGCAAGCCCGTGAGCTCCTGCCTGTAGAGAGGTTACCTCCCTGGGAGGATGACTCTTGCAGGATCATCATCAATGAAATGGCAACGAAAAAATCCAACTTGTTACCACATGAAATGAGGCACAAGTATCTCGAGAAATTTATAAAGAAGCCGGAGACGAACTAGATCAAATCTTCACTGACGGGTCATCTCACCCTGTCAATGGTAGGGCTGGTGCAGCATACACGGTAATTAAGGATAATACTTTCCAACGCAGAAATGAAGAAAAAGCACGTATTGAGAACTATGCCTCTTCAACGCAAGCAGAGCTAACTGCCATTGTTATGGCGCTAAAGTTTCTTGAACGGAACACTAATGGTGCAGTGATTTGCACCGATTCAAAGGCAGCGTTACAAAGCCTACGTAAAAATCGGGCAGAAAATCTTGCAATAGTCGCTGAAATTAAGAGAGCTGTGAGAGTACTTACCAATCAGGGAAGAGTCATCAAGTTTCTGTGGATCCCCTCCCATGTTGGGATATGTGGGAATGAACGAGCAGATGTGCTGGCTGCTGAAGGCGCTGAAGGAGACCATATTGAATACTTCATACCCAAGACTCTCCTACAAATTAGAGGTATTGTCAGGCAACATCACCGTGACAAGGGAACTGAAGAAAGAAGGATAGAAGCACAAACCAGTGAATCTATACGATGGTACAACATGGTTGCAGCTGGCAATCCCAATCATTATGGACGAAGAGGAGGTGGACGCAGGAGAGAATCAGTAATAGCGAGAATCTGTCTTGGATACAAATATCCATGGAGATACGGAATAGAAATAAATGTTGATCAGCGAAGTTGCAGAATCTGTGGTGAGAGTGACGGACACCGCCTTGACCACTATCTACGTGCATGTGAACACCTGAGAGACATTATAAATATGTGTAGAATAATAAACCCCACATTGTCTGAATTGGGAAAGTACCATTATTCAAATATAGGTAGTGTTCTCAAAAGATTCCCTCATTTTGCACCCGCAAGATAACGTAAGGTTTTAAGGGTTGATAGATGTTAATCTTCTTGTTTGAGGAGCTGTTCACTTGAGACAGTTCAGCAAGTCCCAGCTGTGTCTGGGTACAAATGACAGGATGAACAACCCAGCGGATTTTCTTCCTATTGGGGAGTGTTGTACATGCTGCTATGGCGGTGTGTCCACTCACAAGATGAGTGGCGCTGCCCAATAAACTCGCCCCTCGGGGCAAAAATTTTTTTTTTACTACTGAGCCTGAACAGCTCTCAGAGCTAGATGAGGAAGCAGCCCTTGACGAGAAACTACAAAATTTTGAGGTAACAGCGGAGGAAGTAAGAATACAGCCAGCAGCACTGAATATAACTAAAGCAGCCCGTCCTCCAAAAATGGGGAGGTAAATGTAACAGCACAAGTAAGTGTAATTATGTACTATTCATAGCAGTCAGGAATTGTACTTATTTTCACTTAGTATTAAACCGTAGTCAAATATATTGTGATTATTTGAGTTTACCTGAAAAGCTGAATAGAAAACCACAACCTAACCTAACCTTCTTAGTGTTTGAAGATAAGCATTTTATTGCTTCGTAATTACAATTAGTACTTAACCAATAGCTATATTGATATGACAGTTTTACTATAACTAATAAGGCAAAACTAAAATATTTAAATATATTGTAAAGTAACTCGGGATATTTTCAAATTTTGAATAAAATCTCTATTTTTAATAAAATTGAAAAAGTAATTCCTGATATTTAAAGCTTGTGTAACGCAAATTGAACTTGAAAACTTCATCTTAATATTCTGAGTGTCTTAACAGAAAACGAGGAGAATAAATGGGGAGGTAAATGTAACAGCCCCATAAGTGCAATTATGTACTATGTATGACAGTAAGGGAACGTACTTATTATACTTAGTATTAAACCGTACTGTCAATTCGGAGGATGGGTTGCAGCCAAGCTACTGGGCCAAACAGAATATTCACCATGAATGTTAAAAGAAGCAGCACAGGCCCTCAGCAAACCTCTAGCACTAATCAACAATGAGTCACTTACACAGGGAGAATTGCCCAGCTGCTGAAAGAAGGCAAAGGTGGTGCCATTATACAAAAAAGTAGATGGAGAAGAGGTACTTAACCACAGACCAGTGTCGCTCACAAGCATCCCTTGCAAAGTACTTGAAAGAAATATAAGGTTAAGACTAGTTGCACTCCTGGAAAGAATTAGGTTTGTCATAAACGTCAACACACCTAATTTAAAGCAGGAAAGTCATACCTGACGAACTTCCTGGAGATTTATGATAAAGTAACGAAAATAAAGCAACATAGAGAAGGATGAGCAGATTATATATTTCTGAACTGCCAAAAAGCCTATGATACAGTGCCACACAGAAGGCTACTATACAAACCTGAAAGGCAGGCGGGAGTAAACGGAAACGCACTGTCATGGGTAAGGAATTACCTAACAGACAGGTGTCAGAGAGTGAGAGTGAAGGGGTGAGGAGTGGGACTGGCGTACAGTAACAAGCGGGGTGCCTCAAGGAGCGGTGTTAGGACTAATTCTATTCTTCATTTATGTAACTGACTTGACTGTAGGAGTTGAGTCTTTTATGTCAATGTTTGCAAATGATGCAAAACTATTGATTAGGGTTGAACCAATGAGGAGTGTAGACTCTCCAGGATGACTACAACATGCAGGGATAGTCATACAGAGATAGTCCGAGAATGGATGCTAGAGTTCAACACTAACAAGTGAAAGGTGATGCAAATAAGGACAGGAGCCAGGAAACAGAAAGTCCGGTATACGATGAAAGAAACTACCTCGCTATAAAGACTAGAGAAAAAGACCTGTGAGTGGACATAACACAAACCTATCTCCAGAGGCTCATATAAACAGAATAACGTCAGCCGCATACTCTACTCTGGCAAAAGTCGAAACATCCTTCAGAAACTTGAATAGGAGGCTTTTAGAGCACTGTATACCCCCTATGTGAGGCCAGTCTTATGCCGACCATCCTGGAACCCCATCTAAAAAAACACGTAAAGACACTCGAAAAGGTTCAGAAGTTTACAATGAGA
>WNGS01158810.1:32793-43262 GCA_020271785.1 Procambarus virginalis
AGAACAAGCAAAAGTCGACTCAGGGCACTGAAAGCCATACAACTGGAATGGGCATTGAGCCTCTATTGCTGTGCTTAAAAATGATGTACACAGCCTATGTGCGCTCCGTCATAGACTATGCCGCACCAGTTTTATGCACTTACTCCCAAAGCAATATGAAAAATCCAACCCATCCTCGCAAATTCGTATAGTCAATATTGACTTATTAAATACGTGCACTAGGTGATATACAAAACATAATAGTTTACCTTGAAAAGCTTCATAGAAAAAACCGACTTAACTAACTTGTTAGTAGGTTAAGATAAGCATCTTATTGCTTCGACGAGCTGAGCTAGCAACCATCGGTGTCCTCGTTGATCTGGGACGAGCTGAGCTAGCAACCATCGGTGTCCTCGTTGATCTGGGACGTGTCTTAGTTCCACCTTTATCATATCTTTCTCATTCTTCTGTTATTTCAAATATTGTACTTTTATTGCTCTAATTATCTTATTTGGTTTGTTTTCTTTTTCTCCTCTGCCATTTTCTTTCTCCTTATTCCTTATTTTCCGGTTACCTAATTTCTCTATGCCTCTTCTACCAGTTTGATATATCATTTCCTCTCCTCCTTATCCTATTAAGTTTCATGTCATATTTACTTTTTATTTGATATATCATCTAATTATTTGTCTTCAAAAGTTTCACAAGCAAACGAAAATAAATGTGAAATATTTTTCTGTACGCTTCTGTGGTGAACGAAAACTGGTATAAAGCTTCTTCCTGACTCCTGAGAATGAACAAGAACACAAACAAAGCTAGACCGTCATTGTTTACCTCCAGTGTTGATGCAGGAGACCGGCCCCTCGCCCCTCGCCCCTCGCCGCTCAGCTGCTCTGAATGAACGCCTCGACTCATTGAGAAATGTCCTTGCGTGATGCTCGTCTGTTTGTTTGTTTGGCAAAGATTCTTCACATTCATACGTTTGCCTATCAACTTTCTTACTTCATTTTGGAGTGACTAGGGCAGAATTCTACTACATAATTGTATAGGGAGAAGTAAAGTAAGATACAGACAGTCAGAAAATAAGAGACAGACAGATAGACAGAGATTGAAACGCTGAGTGATAATTGCATGTCTCATTCATCACAAAAACTTGGTCACAAGTACCGACTCATTCTCTCCAGTGCTGACCCATCCTCCAGCTGTACTTGTTCGCTCTTCTGTTATCCCAAAATGTGCATTCATCTATCTTTTCATAGTGTTTACTATGCAAATTAATATGGAAACATGCCACTCTTCCCTGTCAGATTCGGCGACCTTGATACCCACACAGTTTCCCAGCTTGCCTTGCCAACTATCCTGACCGGTACATAGTGCCTGATGATCTGATCAATGAAATCCTACCAGAAGTTCTTGCAAATTTAGCAGACATTCACAACCGAAACTTCACAATGTATCACAAAGCAAAACCTACCTTGCAGCTCTGTAGGGATTTCGACCTTTAAAGACCCAAAAGTGATTCCATGCACCCGCCAACCCCCCAACCCCACCCTCCCCGTTGTTTATGAATAAAAAACAGTTTACACACGACTCACAACTGTTGACATTCGAACACTTCCGGAAAAAGTGCTTCGCTGACGAATTTTGTTCGAACCACAACGCTGTAAATGCTTCACCCACGTATTACAAATACAAATAATCGCCAACAGAACCTAACCTATGGATAACTATCCATAGATCTTTAATGAGTAATAATAATTAATGTATACACACACTTATGTATAAGTCACACTAACGTGATATGACACACTAACCAGTTGGTTAGTGTCCGCAGCTGGGAGTCTCCCGGTCGCTGGTTCGAGTCATCTCAGGGTCCCAGTGTCTTGTCATTAATTTATATGAGATCAAACCTCATTTATATCCACAGAACGTTAAAGTTCATCAATGCGTCAAGAGGGCAGCCGCTGCTTAACGAGCCTGGCCTGACGACAAGCTGGAATACAACTAAAAGTCAACAGAACTTCAACACCTAACATATGCGCCTAATTATGCACAATGTGCTATTATAGTGACAGGTGTGTGGAGCAGTGACGGGTGTGTGTGTGGAGCAGTGACGGGTGTGTGAAGCAGTGACGGGTGTGTGTGTGGAGCAGTGACGGGGGTGTGGTGTGGAGCAGTGACTGGTGTGTGTGGAGCAATGACGGGTGTGGAGCAGTGACGGGTGTGTGGAGCAGTGATGGGTGTGTGGAGCAGTGATGGGTGTGTGGAGCAGTGACGGGTGTGTGGAGCACTGACGGGTGCATGGAGCAGTGACGGGTGTGTGGAGCAGTGACGGGTGTGTGGAGCAATGACGGGTGCGTGGAGCAGTGACGGGTGTGTGGAGCAGTGACGGGTGTGTGGAGCAGTGACGGGTGCGTGGAGCAGTTTTTTTTTTTCTTATTATTATTATTATTTTCTACCACAGACGTGGCCAGACATTTACAATACTAACCAGCATATATAGAGTTTCTTCTGTCCTCCATGGACAGGGTTAGAGATGTGTTAAACATATAGTTCAAGGGTTTATTGAACAATCAACCACAGAAGGTGAGTCGGTGCTTTTAAAATGCTAAGCTAACCTATATACGTAAATACATAGATACACAGATTACGTATGCCTTACATAAAGTGTTCGATGTGTCTTCTACACAGTGTCATTAATGTGCATTTACAAAGGTGAAATGTAATTCTGATCAGCTTCCATATATACTTTATACCCATACATATACATACACACACATATACATATATTCACACATGCATTCACAGACATTTGTCTCATTTACTCTGACAGGGTGAGATAGCTGATAAAGAAACTAGTGTGCAATTAAGAACTTAATCACTGAAGGTGATTAATGTGCTTTTACAAGCTCAGGTTATATATTTACATCATACAGTGACGGTGCGTGGAGCAGTGACGGGTGCGTGAAGTAGTGACGGGTGCGTGGAGCAGTGACGGGTGCGTGGAGTAGTGACGGGTGCGTGGAGCACTGACGGGTGTGTGGAGCAGTGACGGGTGCGTGGAGCACTGACGGGTGTGTGGAGCAGTGACGGGGGGCATGCAGCAGCGAGAGGGCATGGAGCAGTGAAGGGGGCGTGGAGCAGTGAAGGGGGCGTGGAGCAGTGAAGGGGGGCGTGGAGCAGTGAGGAGGGGGGGGGGCGTGGTGTTGCTACAGCTGAGTGTGTTGCGTCACTGTGGTTCCCGGAGAAGTAAACAAGTGGTGCCCGTCCCCAGCAACGGCCTCCCTGGCCTCATCAGGGCCACCCCACCCACAGGGCCACCCTGCCCACAGGGCCACCCCACCCACAGGGCACCCCACCCACAGGGCCACCCCACCCACAGGGCCACCCCACCCACAGGGCCACCCCCCCCACCAGGGCCACCCCGCCCACAGGGCCACCCCGCCCACAGGGGAACCCCGCCCACAGGGCCACCCCACCCACAGGGCCACCCACCCACAGGGCCACCCCACCCACAGGGCCACCCCGCCCACAGGGCCACCCCGCCCACAGGGGAACCCCGCCCACAGGGCTACCCCACCCACAAGGCCACCCCGCCCACAGGGCCACCACACCCCCACTGGGCCACCCCGCCCACAGGGCCACCCCACCCACAAGGCCACCCCGCCCACAGGGCCACCACACCCCCACTGGGCCACCCCGCCCACAGGGCCACCCCGCCCACAGGGCCACCCCGCCCACAGGGCCACCACACCCCCACTGGGCCACCTTGCCCACATGCCCACCCCACCCACAGGGCCACCCCGCCCACAGGGCCATCACACCCCCACTGGGCCACCCTGCCCACAGGGCCACCCCCCACCCACAGGGCCACCCCACCCACAAGGCCACCCCGCCCACAGGGCCACCCCACCCACAGGGCCACCCCGCTCACAGTGCCACCACACCCCCACTGGGCCACCCCGCCCACAGGGCCACCCCACTCACAGGGCCACCACACCCCCACTGGGCCCCCCGCCCACAGGGCCACCCCCCACAAGGCCACCCCACCCACAGGGCCACCCTACTCACAGGGCCACCCCGCCCACAGGGCCACCCCGCCCACAGGGCCGTCCTCACCACAGGGCCACCCCGCCCACAGGGCCACCCCGCCCACAGGGCCACCCCGCCCACAGAGTCACCCCACTCATAGGGACACCCTGCCCACAGGGCCATCCCGCCCACAGGGCCACCCCGCCCACAGGGCCATCCTGACCACAGGGCCACCCCACTCATAGGGCCACCCTGCCCACAGGGCCACCCGCCCACAGGGCCACCCTGCCCACAGGGCCACCCCACTCATAGGGCCACCCTGCCCACAGGGCAACCCCGCCCTCTGGGCCACCCCGCCCACAGGGCCATCCTGACCACAGGGCCACCCTGCCCACAGGGCCACCCTGCCCACTGGGCCACCCTGCCCACATGGCCACCCTGCCCACAGGGCCACCCTGCCCACAGGGCCATCCTGACCACAGGGCCACCCTGCCCACAGGGCCATCCTGCCCACAGTGGCCACCCTGCCCACAGGGCCACCCCGCCCACAGGGCCACCCCGCCCACAGGGCCACCCCGCCCACAGGGCCACCCTGCCCACAGGGCCACCCTGCCCACAGGGCCATCCTGCCCACAGGGCCACCCTGCCCACAGGGCCACCCTGCCCACAGGGCCACCCTGTCCACAGGGCCATCCTGCCCACAGGGCCACCCTGCCCACAGGGCCACCCTGCCCACAGGGCCCTCCTGCCCACAGGGCCACCCTGCCCACAGGGCCACCCTGCCCACAGGGCCACCCTGTCCACAGGGCCATCCTGCCCACAGGGCCACCCTGCCCACAGGGCCACCCTGCCCACAGGGCCCTCCTGCCCACAGGGCCACCCTGCCCACAGGGCCACCCTGCCCACAGGGCCACCCTGCCCACAGGGCCACCCCGCCCACAGGCGCCACCCTGCCCTAGGTAGTTAGCTACCAGCTGTCCTGGCTGTGGTTCACCTCAACAAGACTATATTAACCCTTATGCATCCGTTGCATGGTGATCCTGGGACTAAGGTGGTATGCCCCTTGGTGTGGATTTGGACCATATTCTGAGAAGGGGAATATATCCAGGTTAGAGCTTTCACAGAGAAAATCTCAAGGTCGGTCTTGGTGAGGCCTATATCCTGAAGTTCACGCACACTCTCCTTGCATCATGCCCTTTTCCAATTAAGGGTTATAGAAGAGATGGATGCTATGTGCTTACTGGTATATTACTTGACCTTTTGAAGGATCTCTAGGGTGCCGTATTTGTCGCACGGCCTCTGATGTGGATGGGAGAGTGGGAAGTTATCAGCAGAGACCTGGGTGTCTAATATAAAGACCTCGTTACCTTTGCAAGCGATGATGTCAGGCTTGCAGAAGGTCCCTTCATGCGGTATACGAACCTCACGTTCCACTACAAACCCTCTCTGCCGCAGGCGGCCAGCTACGAACTGGATGATATTGTCATGACGTTTCACCTGAGCCCCATGTGTCTTATAGCAGGTCTAGGATATGTGGTCCAGGGTTCCTGGTCTCCGGCAAGCATTGCAGAGACCAGAAGCCTTGGGTCTACCCAAAGCTCTGGACGGAGTGGCCACAGCATTTGCCCTAATCTGGATGGAATGAGCAAAATCTCCTCCACTTAGCAGACGGGTACCGGACAAGACCCACTTGTGGCAGGAAGGAACCTCACAAGCAGATGCCAGGCCGGCACTGTCAACCATGCTGTTCAAATTTTCTTTCCAAACCCTAGAGCATTCAGATGTACTGTTAGAAGGGGTTCCGGTGGCCGTGTTCGGGTCTACCCATCGACGCAGTCGCGCTTGGAATGCAAGTAGGAGAGCCACAACCACTATCACTGGATCCTCCAACTCAACCAATGCCCCGAGCTGCTTGTTCTTTTGTAGGCGGATTGATGCTGCAAAGTCGGTAGTTCCTAGTCCACCGGCCTTTACGTCGGCATGAAAAAAGGCATTAGAGGTATTGTGAGGCAGTCGTAGCCAGCCATGAATGGCTTGCAGCAAATCATCTGTCGAGCCTCGCTAACTCTGTCTTAAGCACGCGTCCGAGAACAAGCCGGTGGTTCATCTTGGGAATGGGGTTGAGGTCCGTTCATAGCCAGACATGATGTATGTCCTTAAAGGCTCTGGAATCCCTTTACGTTTCACGGCCCGCTGAATGGCCAGATGGGAGACGCTGTCGAAAGCCTTCTCCATATCTAGAAATGCTAGGTGTGAGTTGTGCTTCAGCGCACGAGCCTCAGCTAGGAAGGCATCCAGGATCACCAGGTTTTCAGGACACCCGTCCACAGGGATGAAAGCTTTCTGCCGCCTGTCGATCCCGACTGTCTCGGAGAGTCTGCTGCTCAGAATCTTATTGAACAGCCTCACTATCGTAGATGACATGGTTATGGGGCGATAGTGGGAAGGAGTTTCTGGTTTCGGTTTCTTTGGTATCAGCAATGTCTTATTCTTACAAAATGAAAGTGGTAGAGTTTCGTTCACTAACCACAGTTTAAACAGTTTTACAAACACCCTGACTGATATGGACTTAAGGAGACACATAGTAATACCATCTGGGCCAAGAGCTGAAGTCTTATTTGCCTTGAGAGCAGCAATTATTTTCTCCGGTGTTATGAGGTCCCCAAATTGCTGGATAACTAGATCACGTCACAAATTGGGTGACGGCCCAGTGATGTGGGCCAAGAAAAGAGTTTCTCCCAGAATGCAAAGAAACGAGCTAGCTCCACCTCAGTGGGGGGTTACTTTCCCATCTCCGGAGAGGACGCGCGCAATAGCACCGGAACGGTTATTCTCGAACAGGCTCTGACACAGGTTGTACTGTGCTCTTCGTTCCCTCTTTCGTCCGGTCGGAAGTTGGGATGGATTAGCACGATTTATTGGTGAAGGTCTCCGTCTGTGCTCACGGGGAGAGCGCAGTGTGTGGTTACCAGATCTTTTGGCAGAAGTGTTCTGTCCAGAAGGGATATACCTGGTTACCTGGTTGATTTTTTTTTGGGGGGGATATGGGGGATTTTGGGACTTAAACCTCCAAAAGAGAGCTCTTGGGTTAAACTCTAACAGCCATTTGTTCGACCATTCCTTCAGCTTGTCCAGATCTTCTTAAAGCCTCATACCTGTCCTCCTCTGTCTTAATCCTTCTCATAATTTTGGCGTCGTCAGCAAACATTGAGAGGAATGAGTCTATACCCTCTGGGAGATCATTTACGTATATCAGAAACAGGATAGGCCCAAGCACAGAGCCCTGTGGGACTCCACTGGTGACTTCACGCCATTCTGAGGTCTCACCCCTCACTGTAACTCTCTGCTTCCTATTGCTTAGGTACTCCCTTATCCACTGGAGCGCCCTACCAGTTACTCCTGCCTGTTTCTCCAGCTTGTGCATCAACCTTTTATGGGGTACTGTGTCAAAGGCTTTCCGAAAGTCCAAAAAAATGCAGTCCGCCCATCTTTCTCTTTCTTGCTTAATCTTTGTCACCTGATCGTAGAATTCTATCAAGCCTGTAAGGCAAGATTTACCCTCCCTGAACCCATGTTGATGGGTTGTCACGAAGTCCCTTCTCTCCAGATGTGTTACTAGGTTTTTTTGCACAATCTTCTCCATCACCTTGCATGGTATACAAGTTAAGGACACTGGCCTGTAGTTCAGTGCCTCTTGTCTGTCACCCTTTTTTGTACATTGGTACTACATTAGCAGTCTTCCATATTTCTGGTAGGTCTCCCGTTTCCAGTGACCTGTGTTCCAGTGTGTGTGTGTGTGTGCGAAAACAAAAAAATAAATAAATGTTCGTTGATAGTTGAGAAACGTGCCAAAAGAGCAGAACTTAACCCCCGCAAGAATAACTAGGTGAATATACACGTAGTTAGGCCTCGCGGCTGAGTGGATAGCGCCTAGGGGGTCGAACTCCTGATGGCCTGGGTTCGATTCCCGGCGGAGGCAGAAGCAAATGGGCAGATTGTTTTTCACCCTGTGTCTCCTGTTGTTGTTGTTTTAGATTTAGCTACTCAGAACGAACTGTCCATGTAGCACGGGCTATAGTAAGCCCGTAATTGAGTTCGGTTATTCGCGATAACTTTGTTACTCTGATATTTGGGTCAAAGTTTTAAATGGAGGTGGGGTTTCCTCCTTTTTCCCTGTTTCTTTTTCGCTTCTGTTTTAGTCATGTTTTAATAACATTATCTTGGTGGCAGATGTAGGTGCAGAATGTTCACTAGTGAGTCCCATTCTTTAACGGCTTTTCTAATCATTGTAATGACTGGAATGTGCATCTAATGCAGCTGCTGTCGATGGATTAATGTTGAGTTTGATGCGCAGGGCTTCCGTAGCTTCACATTCCAGTAAGTAGTGCAATATTGGCGCCTCTGCTTCTGTTCCACAGATATGACACTCTTTAACTATTGGGTTCATTACCTCCCAGCAGCACTTGTAACCAAGTCTGAGTCTGTGTATGGCTACTGCAATGTCTCTGGATATCTTTTTGCCAGGCTTGAAAGATTGTAACCCAGTGACTTGTTCGTACCATATTGCAGTGGATCTTCCATCCGCTGTTTTGGCTCTGTGGCGACTTTTGATAGTTGAGAATATATTATTCTTGATTTGCTCCTTAATCTGCGAAAAACTTGAAGGTATTTGAACCTGTACAACAGGTAGAGTAGTGGCAGTTTTTGCTAGTGAGTCTGCCTTTTCATTACCATCTATGCCAATGTGACTTGATATCTAATTTAGGGTGATTGACAGCCCTAGATTATGGGCTTCTTTTCCTACATGTTGGATTTCTGTGAGGAGTTGTATATTATCTCTGTGTTGACTGGATAACAATGCCTGGAGCGAAGATTTAGAGTCGGTATGAATGATGACATCATGTAAAGTATTCTCAATTGTATAGTTTATGGCCTCCTTCAGGGCACATAATTATGTCTGCAATGTTGAGCACCCACTATTCATGTTCCAGTAAGCTTCATCTGTAGCTCCTGTTCACCTAGCAGTAATTAGGTACCTGGGATTTAGACAACTGCTGCGTGCTGCTTCCTGGAAATGTGTGTTTGCGTATGTTAGAGAGAAATATATTAAATCAGCTTTATTATGTTCCTGCAGGCCAATGTGAGAAGGAATCCACGTTTTTATATTTACATCATTATTTAGTATGCTTATATATATCTATGTCTGACTTCCAAGACAAGCATGTTATTACTTGTTTGCAAACTATTTATTGCTATTAGTGAGGAAAGGGAGACGGAAATAATTAAGCTGTCTACTTCAGTGTTGTCGATAATTTCGTGTGTTACCAGTATTGCTACCAACTCAGCTGTCATTGTGGACGCCCAGTTTCTAATTCTTATATTCTTTTGAATTGTGCTGCCATCGGGCAGATGAGCACTAACAGCCCTTCCTGCCCTCCCTATAGCGGTATTGAGTGATTTGGCAGTGTATTTGGTCTGCCACATATGTAAGACAAATCCTGGAGTATGCGGCTCCACCATAAAGCCCGTACCTTGTCAAGCACAAGACGAAGATTGTAAAAGATAAGAGGTATACCATAGTCTCAGAACTAAGAGGCATGAGTTACGAGGAAAGGCTGAGTGAAATACCTCTCATGACACTGGAAGACAGAAAAGTATGAGCAGACATGATCACTACCTACATAATTCTCTGAGGAATTGACAGGGTAGATAAAGATAAACTGTTTAACACGGGTGGTTCGCGAACAAGAGGACACAGGTGGAAACTGAGTACCCAAATGAGCAACAGAAACATTAGAAATTTTTTTTCAGTGTCAGAGTAGTTAACAGATGGAATGCATTAGGCAGTGATGTGGTGGAGGCTGACTCCATACACAGTTTCAAATGTAAATATGATAGAACCCAGTAGGCTCAGGAATCTGTACACCGGTTGATTGACAGTTGAGAGGCAGGACAAAAGAGCCAGAGCTCAACCCACACAGTACAACTAGGTGAGTTGTACCACACACACACATACAAAATTTTACAAATACTAGCAGGAATCGACCAAATGACAAGAAGAATTCCTGCAACCAGGAACTTCACGAACAAGAGGACACAGATTCAAGCTAAGGAAACAAAGGTGCCGAAGAAAATTTGAAATCTGGCCTCCTGTTTCCACTGCCTAGTTTCATTACTTTGCATTTACTGGGTTGAACTTAACTTCAACCCAAGGTGTGGGTGTGTGTGTGTGTGTGTGTGTGTGTGTGTGTGTGTGTGTGTGTGTGTGTGTGTGTGTGTGTGCGTGTGTGTGTGTGTGAAATTACCTAAGTGTAGTTACAGGATGAGAGCTACGCTCGTGGTGTCCCGTCTTCCCCGTGCTCTTTGTATGTAACGCTTTGAAACTACTGACGGTTTTGGCCTCAGCCACCTTCACGCCTAGCTTGTTCCAACCGTCTACCACTCTGTTTGCAAAAGAAAAC
>WNGS01158811.1:26144-46656 GCA_020271785.1 Procambarus virginalis
ATATAAGTCTAGTGTGTTTTCGTTCCTAGTTGGTTCTGTAATCTGTTGATTGAGCGAGAATTTGTCACAGAATCTCAACCTGTGGTTGATTATTCCCGGGTCATTCCCTGCTATGATATTTGTGTTTGCCATTCTCCATCTTAGACTCGGTAAATTGAAATCTCCAAGGAAGATAATATCTGGAGCTGGGTTTGCTAGGTCATCAAGTATGTCCTCTATTTTGTGCATCTGCTCTGTGAATTCCTCAACCGTTGTATCTGGCGGTTTATATATTAGAATAATAATTAGGTTTAGTTTCTCTACCTTAATTCCAATTACCTCTACCACCTCATTAGTTGAGTTTAGTAGTTCTGTGCATACCAGGTCCTCTTTAATATACAGATCTACAAAGTGCATGGTTGCAACTGTAGCTCTCCGTATATTTTCAGTCATTACAACTATATTAGTATTGCTCAGTACTCACTCCCCCTTTCATAGCGGGAGATCTCTGAATTAGAGGTAATACAGAGAATACATACGGCGCGCATAGATAAGATAAAACATCTGCATTATTGAGACCGTCTCAAAGCTCTCAAAATATACTCTCTGGAAAGGAGTCGAGAGAGGTATCAAATAAATATATACATGGAAGATACTGGAGGGCCAGGTACCAAATTTGCATAGTAGAATAATAACATACTGACGTGAAAGATACAAACGGAAATGCAGAATGGAACCAGTGAGAAGTGCCAGAGGTACACTCAGAGAACACTGTCTGTTCATCAGAGGGCCACAGCTGTTCAATACCCTCCCAGCAGGCATTAGAAATATTAACGGAACGAAGGTGGATGTATTCAAGAGGCACTTAACATAAGTTCTTGCAAGAAGAACCGGACCAACCAGGCTGAAGTGCACATGTAGGCCTGCTGGCCACTCCAAGCAACAGCCTGTTGGACCAAGCTCTCAAGTCAAACCTGGCCTCAGGCCGGGCTCGGGGGAGTAGGAGAACTCTTGAAACCCTCCTGGTTGCTTGAAACAGCAACCAGGAGGCCTGGTCGATGACCGGGCCACGGGGACGATAAGCCCCGGAAGCACCTCAAGGTATCCTCAAGGTAGGTATGATCCAGGTATGAACCATCTAATATTTGGGTTAGGTTTACAATCTCAGCTGGACTTCTTAATAATAAGTGAAACCTAAAGAGGCAGGATAAAGACCACACAACTTATCCCTAGAAAATGGCAAAAGAACGAGTCTCATAACTTGGAGAAGAGCTTCAGCAGCCACACTGGACCGTCCAGAAGACCTTCAGAGGAGACAATTTTATCCCCGCGGAAAGGAAAGGTTCCAAGGGGGCGCTACAAGCACATAAAGAAAATATATGCCGAGCTTTACCACGAGTGTGGCGCCAGAGTGGTGAGGACTCAACAGTGAGGGGAGACGACTGCGAGCTCCTGTATCAGGTTACCCGGCACACGCAAAAAAGCATGGCTGACGAGCTGAAGTTGGTTCCCTGCTGTCACGTCTGTGTGGGAACATGCACACACAGGTAACCCCCAAAATGGCTTCACTTCATTAACTTTACTGAAGGATAAACTTGTGTAGGAGAAGTGCGGACAATAACATATAGGGAGTTAAGCAGAATACGACACGTTGTGCACTCACACACACCCAAGGAAAGATGCAAGAATTAATACACTAGTGAAGTGCTGCATGAAGCTCCTCGCTCCCTGCTGGGATATGTAGGGAACACCTTTTGCAGAATCTGACCAAGAATCGGTGTTGCATGAGCGCTGTGCAGCGAGGCTGAGCAGAGAAGACCAATCACAGCCGAGGGAGCAGACAGAGACAGTCTGGATAACAATTAGAAGCAGCAGGGACAGTGGTGATACCTGGTTGATGGGGTTCTGGGAGTAGTTCTACTCCCCAAGCCCGGCCCGAGGCCAGGCTTGACTTGTGAGAGTTTGGTCCACCAGGCTGTTGCTTGGAGCGGCCCTCAGGCCCACATACCCATCATAGCCCGGTTGGTCCAGCACTTTTTTTTTTTTTTTTTTTTTTTTTTTTTAGAAAAGTCCAGTTTTCTCTTGAAGATGTCCACGGTTGTTCCGGCAATATTTCTTATAGTCGCTGGGAGGACGTTGACAACCGCCAACCTCTGATGTTTATACAGTGTTCTGTGTGTTTATAGAGAGCCTGTAAGTGACTATAGGGGTCATCTATGGCATACTTAATGCTCTATGTGAAGTCTCGGAGGATTTATTACTACAATTCTTCAAGATTTAAAACATGTGCGTCTTGAAGAAATTAATAAGAAGCGGGAAATAAATAACATTAAATTGACTGTGATGGCGTTACCAGTCCTATTAAGTTGGGTGACTGGAGCTGCACACGCTGTAGTCTAATTACCAATAATAACTTGGGAAACAAAACGAGGTAAAAGCAGGGCGCGAGAACCATGCTACTTGACCGCATACACAACACTGCCACAGCTGAGGCACCAACAATATACACAAACAGTACCACAAGCCTGCCACTGATTTACTCTCACTACAGAACCACTCTTCAAAATATTTGAAAACTCCTAGTGGATACCAGAGGGACCGTGAGAACTGGAGGCCAGTTATGTAAACAACAGCCAGTCAAGAAATGATGACAGTTCTTGAGGACTATTCTTATGGTGACATTTGTGGGACTAAAGGTGGAGGTTAGTGACGGGGCTTATTAATAACACCATAACCACACAGCACCTTCTGTAAACTAGAGGTACAGCCACCGCAACAGGTCACCTCAAACCTTAACAGGCGAGAGGGGCGGTGGTGGCTGGAGTGTGTACAGGAAAGGTTCGTCTTGGCTACAGGGACCCGGCAAGTCTCGGCAGAGAAGCCTCACCTCACGAGATGGAGAATGTATAGCTTGCGAAAACATCGCCCTGAATGCTGCTACAGTGAAGGATGAGCCCACTCCACAAGCATCACAGACGTGTGCATTATGCAACATTCTACACTCCCTCAGTTAAGATATTCTTGTGTCAAATACAGAAGCGGCTTTAACAAGTTCCCAAGTCTGCAACATCTTTGTGGGTTGACAAATGTAAATCTTATTGTCTGACGATCAGATAATAATGAGTGAGACGCAGCTGGGACTTAATAATGTCCCGGGTGTGTCTGAGACATGGGACAGGATGAACAACCCCGCGGCTTTAAATGCCAATTATCCTCGTCTTATCCACGCTGCTAAGGTAGTAAAGTTACTCACAAATTGAGTGACGCTGCCCAGTAAACTCCACCCAGAGAGTAAATTGTAACACATTTAAGCTCACAAAGCCAAAAAACTGGCTTGAAGTTGTTAAGATGTAGAGCAAACAGGGAGCCCCCATCTCACGTTAGGTGCGTGGCCTTGTCTCTTCCACTGTACTAACACATTCGCCTTATTGTACTTGTGGGGGATGAGCTGCGGCTCATGGGTCCCGCCTCTGAATCTTTAATCGACTGCTGTTTAGGTTACGCACAGGTCGGCAATTAAGGCCTGCATGTGCGCGACCCCAGCTCGTCCTCCTAAGGTTTCTCAACGTCAAGAAAGTGTCGTACTAAAGTACCCTTATCCTAATCTACCAGAGGACCCAAAACAGAAAACGTGATGTTATGTCAAGTTCGCCAGCCTCAACCCTTTTCTAGTATGACACTTTTTGACTTTAGGTAAAGTATACGTCAAAATGCATCAGTTATAGCCCCGCTCTTGTGCCAGGTAAATCCTCTACGGGCTCACCATAGCCCGTGCTACTGGCAAGCTTCGTCCGAGTGGCTGAATCTAACCCAACAACAAGGACAACATGCGAGGCTGTATAAGGCGGACAGTTGGTGACCCGCCTCTTACCTTGCCGAGTGTCCGCAAGTGTGACATTATAGTCCACATTAACACCGGTCACATCCTTGCACGCCTTGCACGCCTCGCACGCCTTGCACGCCTCGCACGCCTCGCACGCCTTGCACGCCTCGCACGCCTTGCACGCCTTGCACGCCTCGCACGCCTTGCACGCCTCGCACGCCTCGCACGCCTTACACGCCTCGCACGCCTCGCACGCAACACTCACTCTTCACCCCACAAAGACGCTCACCTCCCATCTAACCTTCCCACCAAGGCCTGGATAATGCCTCAACAACATTACACTTACCTGGTTAAATATACATATTCTGTAGTTTGGATGTTTGTAAAGCAGGTGAATGACTACATGTAACTGGCAAGAATGGCCAGTTAGGTTGAGGAAAGGCATGGGTGCGCTGCCAGTCACTGCCACAACCACAGTTACTACCACAGTCACAGTCACTACCACAGTCACTACCACAGTCACAGTTACTACCACAGTCACTACCACAGTCACAGTTACTACCACAGTCACTACCACAGTCACACTTACTACCACAGTCACTACCACAGTCCTGGTTGATACCTGGTTGATACCTGGTTGATGGGGTTCTGGGAGTTCTTCTACTCCCCAAGCCCGGCCCGAGGCCAGGCTCGACTTGTGAGAGTTTGATCCACCAGGCTGTTGCTTGGAGCGGCCCGCAGAGCCACATACCCACCACAGCCCGGCTGATCCGGGACTTCTCTTAGGAAACAGTCCAGTTTTCTCTTGAAGATGTCCACGGTTGTTCCGGCAATATTTCTTATAGTCGCTGGGAGGACGTTGAACAACCGCGGACCTCTGATGTTTATACAGTGTTCTCTGATTGTGCCTATGGCACCTCTGCTCTTCACTGGTTCAATCTTGCATTTTCTTCCATATCGTTCACTCCAGTACGTTGTTATTTTACTGTGTAGATTTGGGACCTGGCCCTCCAGTATTTTCCACGTGTATATTATTTGGTATCTCTCTCGTCTCCTTTCTAGAGAGTACATTTGGAGAGCTTTGAGACGATCCCAATAATTTAGGTGTTTTATCTCGTCTATGCGTGCCGTATATGTTCTCTGTATTCCCTCTATTTCAGCAATCTCTCCTGCTCTGAAGGGGGAAGTGAGTACTGAGCAGTATTCGAGACGGGACAACACAAGTGACTTGAAGAGTACAACCATTGTGATGGGATCCCTGGATTTGAAAGTTCTCGTAATCCATCCGATCATTTTTCTGGCTGATGCGATATTTGCTTGGTTATGCTCCCTAAACGTTAGATCGTCGGACATCATTATTCCCAAATCCTTGACATGCTGTTTTTCTACTATGGGAAGATTTGATTGTGTTTTGTACCCTGTATTATGTTTCAGATCCTCATTTTTGCCGTACCTGAGTACCTGAAATTTATCACTGTTAAACATCATATTATTTTCTGCTGCCCAATCGAAAACTTTGTTGACATCTGTTTGTAGTTTTTCAATGTCTTCAGCAGAGGTAATTTTCATGCTGATTTTTGTGTCATCTGCGAAGGATGACACGAAGCTGTGACGTGTATTTTTGTCTATATCAGATATGAGAATAAGGAACAGTAGCGGTGCAAGGACTGTACCTTGAGGTACAGAGCTTTTAACATCGCTTGGACTCGATTTTATCTGATTGACTGTTACTCTTTGTGTTCTGTTCGACAGGAAATTGAGTATCCAGCGTCCTACTTTTCCAGTTATTCCCATTGACCTCATTTTGTGAGCTATCACCCCATGGTCACATTTGTCGAAAGCCTTTGCAAAGTCTGTGTATACAACATCTGCATTTTGCTTTTCTTCTAGGGCTTCTGTGATTTTGTCATAGTGGTTGAGTAACTGTGACAGACAGGATCTTCCCGCTCTAAATCCATGTTGTCCTGGATTGTGCAATTCATTGTTTTCCATAAAACTAGAAATTTGATTCCTAATCACTCTTTCAAACACTTTTATTATGTGTGATGTTAGTGCAACTGGCCTATAATTTTTTGCCAAGGCTTTACTCCCCCCCTTGTGCAACGGAGCTATATCTGCAGATTTAAGTGCTGCTGGTATCTCCCCTGTATCCAGGCTCTTTCTCCATATTACGCTGAGTGCTCTCGCTACTGGTACTTTACATTTCTTTATGAATATTGAATTCCATGAGTCAGGCCCAGGGGCTGAGTGCATGGGCATATTGTCAATTTCTCTTTCAAAGTCTTCCGAGTTTGTGGTAATATCCGTTATATTATCTGCAGCTTGAATGTCATTCATAAAGAAGCTGTCTGGGTCATCAACTTTCATGTTGTTAATTGGTGTGCTAAACATAGCCTCATACTGGCTTCTTAGAATTTCACTAATCTCTTTGTTGTCCTCTGTGTACGTACCTTCATTTGTAATTAACGGTCCAATACTGGTCGAGGTTTTGGATTTTGATTTAGCGTATGTGAAAAATATTTCGGATTTTTCCTTATCTCTTGTATAGCTCTCTGTTCCAATTCCATTTCCTCAGACTCATATGATCGCTTCAACGTTTGTTCGATTTCTTCGATCTCCCTGCTTAGGCTTATTTTCCTTGCTTGTGATAGTTGTGTCTGCCGAAGCATTTCCGTAATTTTTTCCTTCTCCTGTACAGTCGTCTGCGTTCTCTTTCTAGAGTGTTCCTCTTTCTGCCCCTCCTCACCGGCACGTGCTTCAAGCAGACCTTGTAAGCTTCAGCTGTCAGTTGAGCTATTCCCTGTGTGGGAGTTTTGTCGCTTAAGACCGTCTCCCATTGAATGGTTGAAAGGTCTACATTTATTTTTTCCCAGTCAATCCTCTTATTGTTGAAATTGAATTGATTGAATATTCCTTCTCGCTTGTTGGGTCTCTTAGATCTACTACCGTTATTTATGCTAGTTCGCACTTCAATGAGCTTATGGTCTGAGTATGAAGTATCTGAGATTGTTATGTCTCTGATTAGTTCATCATTGTTTGTGAATAACAAGTCTAGTGTGTTTTCGTTCCTAGTTGGTTCTGTAATCTGTTGATTGAGCGAGAATTTGTCACAGAATCTCAAAAGTTCTCTGACCTGTGGCTGGTTATTTCCCGGGTCATTCCCTGCTATGATATTTGTGTTTGCCATTCTCCATCTTAGACTCGGTAAATTGAAATCTCCAAGGAAGATAATATCTGGAGCTGGGTTTGCTAGGTCATCAAGTATGTTCTCTATTTTGTGCATCTGCTCTGTTGATTCCTCAAAAACCGTTTGTATGTGGCGGTTTGTATATTAAAATAATGATTAGGTTTAGTTTTTATCATAATTCCAAGTACCTCTACCACCATTATTGGTTGAGTTATGTAGCTCTGTGCATACCAGGTCCTCTATAATAAACACACATACTCCTCTATTTGACCTAGCTTTTCTATCACATCTATATAAAATATTGTTTAATCCAGATTATCACCATCCATGTAATCTTTCGTATGAGTTTCTGTGAATGCCCAAATATTAAGGTTTGACTCTACTAGGAGGCCATTTATGAACTTGACTATTTTTTTTATTTCGACCTTAGGCCTTGGATGTTTGCAAATATGAATGATGTTCCATATTGTGTGTCACTTCTGGAGGGTTTGGTAGTTCTCCCTTCTCGCCCCCCCTGGTCCAGGGTGTGCTGGTTTGGGTAGTGGTTCGTCCAGTTTGGTGTTGTACTGGGGAGTGTGGTAGTTTGATGTAGTTAGGGAGTGTAGTATGTGTGAGCTTGAAGAATTGTAGTCATCTTGGGCATTTCCCCGTCCCCGTCTGTAACTCCTGCCACGTTTCTGCCTGCAGCTTAAAAAACTTCTCGGGCTATTATACTGGACTTCCTCTCTTGTATAGCGCTGTGTACCTCTCGCGTGAAATCAGTAGGCACTGAAGATCGTAGCATTTCCTCCTCATTTACTGACCAGTGTGTCACTGACAAATATTCATTGTGAAGTGCTGGATATAGGTAAGCTGGTCGAGAATAGTGCGGCATCTTGCGACGGATCCACAGACAAAAAATCCCCATCGATTTAGAAAAGGAAAGGTCGTTACTGACAAACTAATCAAGTTCTATGATGGGTCTACTAATATATGACATGGAAGAAATTAATGATTGGTAGACGTAATTTCTACACTGTAAAAAGCATATGTAAAAGACTGTGTGGTACAAGATGGGGAGCAGGTTGGGATAACTGGGACAACACTGGACTGGGTGAGGGAGGGACCTCAAGGTACAGAAACAGTCACAGTCAGAAGAAGGTTTCGAGCGGGAGGAATGTAACAAAGCGGGTTCCCCCCAAAGGGCTCTACCACATAGGACCACTGCTCTATCCAAATTTTATATGAACGACGTGCCAGAGTGAGTGAGCTCAGACATGTTAATGTTGGTAGATGATACACGCTGATGAGCAACGTAAAAAAGCTTAATGGGTGTATACCCTCTCTCGACCTTAAAAAGATACAAGCAGCAGAGGGGATATGATCACACATACAAGATACTGAGAGGAATTAGGTAAGTGGACAATTGTACTTGGTAGATGGGGTTCTGGGAGTGTTGCTTTACTCCCCAAAGTAACTCACAGGCAGCCCGAGGCCAGGCTGGACTTGTGAGAGGTTTGGTCCACCAGGCTGTTGCTGAGCGAGCCCGCAGGCCCACATATCCACCACAGCCTGGTTTGGTCCGGCACTTCTTGAAGGTAACAATCTAGTTTCCTCTAGAAGAGTTGTACCAGAGGCAGCCGTCTTGTACACTGTAGTCAGAACGTAGGCGACCAAGAGTGATGCACCAGGTGGCAGTCCCACAAACACAAATGAGCCGAGAGAATATAAGGAAATACTAATACACGGTGTATGGGGAGTTGACAAGGAGAGGGCACTTCCAACGTCATTCAACTTATGGAAGCCACCCTCCAGCAACTAACTTTATAGTTCAATAAGATCAAGAAGAGTTCACTGTTCAAAAGTAATTACATTATAATGCAATCAAGTTACCGAAGAGCAGTAATTCGGCGGGGTGGCGTGAGAGACGAGAGCCTCAACCCCCCCCCGCCCCCTGCTAAGTAGTCATGTGTGGTAAGGCACACACTCTGCCCCACCACCGCCCAACACCTGCCCCCACCTCCACACCCCTCCCCCACTTTTCACCCCTATCAACCCCCACCATTTTTCACCCCTATATCTCCCCCCCTTTCCCACACTCCCACACACATCTGCCCCCATCCTCCACACACCTGGCCCCCGAGCCCCCACAGAACCTGCACCCCGCCCGACCCACCCACACACCTGCCCCCACCTCCAAACACCTGCCCCCGACCCTCACAACACCTGCCCCCACTCTCCCACACACACTCTGCCCCACACCCCCACACACCTGCCCACACTTCCCCACACACCTGCCCCCACCACCCACACAACTTGCCCCCCACCCCCACCACCTGCCCCCACTTCCCCCACACCTGCCCCCACCCCCACACCACCTGCCCCCCCCCCACCCCCACACCTGCCCCCCACCCTCCACACCATGCCCCCCCCACAACAGGGGGGCGGCCCGTGGCCCCGCACACCGTCTCCTACGTGAACACATACAGCCATAACTGTTGGTGATGATGGTGGTAGACCCGCGCCAGCAACTCTCACCCTTACTGCAGTCTGCTGGACCTGTGAGAGCAGCATCAGGGCAGCAGGGGCAGCCAGGGGCAGCAGGGGCAGCAGGGGCAGCCAGGGGCGCAGGAGCAGCAGGAGCAGCAGGGGCAACATGTCAAACTTTCGCTTTGATGTCCAAAGAGTCTGGAAAGGATGAGGGAGGTAGAGGGATGGGGAGTGGGAGGTGAAGTTCTGGAAGAGAATGTGGGTATAGAAGAGAGAGGAAGATTGAAAGTGGGTGGCCTGTCCACCATGAGTTGGTGTATGTGGGTTGTTATAGTTTGTGTGCTGTGTGTGGGGTTGTCCAGTGTTGGGGTTGTTGTTGTGCCTGGGTGGCTGTGTTTGTGTCCCAGCTTGGTGTTCTGGAAGGCCTACACTCCGCTGGGGTATGGCTGCACGGAAGATTAATCCTACCAACATCCGTGGTAGTTACTCTTCTGCTACGCACACAAAAAGTAGTTTTGATTTATTTATTTTGTACTTTACTTTAAGTCTAAATCGGGTCTGGGTCATGGTTCCGAGTCCTGTGGGTCGTATGAGAGACCACTCAGTATGTGAGGTCTTCGGCAAGGTGCCTGTCATTAACCGTGTCTGATCACTTGTTGTTGGCGAGTTGATTGATTGTGGTTGTGTGGGTGGTGGTTGGTTGGATCTGGTAGTCGCTGGTGGTGTTGACTGCCTCGTGGGCTGGTTATGTTCATTACTGAAGTATTGGGACGAGAGAGCGGTAGTGTTCCTGCAGGCCTCCATACCGGATTGTGCTGACCACCACCACCACCTTGCCCATGGCACGGCGGCTGTGTTGCCTGCCCACAAGCAAGTGCCAGCTGCTGCCTCTCACACCGTGTGCACGCTGCTCGTCGACTAAACCACCAGCCCCTCACACTTTAACACAACACTCCCCGAAGACCATGCAACTTTCTACACATCAGTGATTTTAAGTGACTGTAAGGTTGGGCGCGGTGTAGGGTAGCAGGCGCCGACGGGGCGCAGGACAAACCCTTCAACTCCATCAGAGGCATGGGGGCGGAGGACGGAGGAGGGGAGAGAGAAGGAAATGGGGAGGTAAGGAAGGTAGGGGGGTGTGGGAGGGCTGGGTTGGGGGGGGGTTTGGATGTGGTAGAGGAGGGGGGAGAGAGAAATGGGGCGGAGAGAGAAAAGGGGGGAGAGAGGGGGAGAGGAAGAGGGTGGGAGAGAGAGGGGGGAGAGGAGGGAGGGAGGGAAGGGAGGGAGGTAGCAGGGGGGAGGGGTAGGGAGAGAGAGAGAGAGAGAGAGGGGGGGAGAGAGGGCGGGGAGAGACTGGGGGAGGAGGGGGGAGGCGAGAGGGGGGTGAGGGAGAGAGTTGGGGGGAGGGAGGAGGAATAAAGAAAAAAGAGAAAAAATAAGAGAGAGAGAGAGGATGAGAGAGAGAGAGAGAGAGAGAGCGGAGAGAGAGAGCGAGCGAGAGAGACTCGAGAGAGAAGAGAGAGAGAGAGAGAGACGTGAAGTGAGATGAGTGAGTGCAGTGAGTGAGTGAGTGAATGAATGAATGAATGTAATGAAACACCAGTGATAATGAATGAGGTGAGGGTGGGTGTGTGTGTGTGTGTGTGTGTGTACTCACCTAACTTGTACTCACACTAACTTGGGCTTGCGGGGGGGGAGCTTTGGCTCTTTGGTCCCGCCTCCTCAACTGTCAATCAACTGGTGTACAGATTCCTGAGCCTACTGGGCTCTATTCATATATATCACTTGAAACTGTGTATGTGAGTCAGCCATCCACCACATCACTGCCTAATGCATTCCATTTATTAACTACTCTTGACACTGAAAAAAATTTTTCTAATGTCTCTGTGGCTCATCTGGGTACAAAGTGTTTCACCTGCTGTCCCCTTGTTCGTTTGTCCCACCCGTGGGTGGGTGGGTGGGTGTGAGTGATGTGAGTGTGAGTGTGAGATGTGAGAGATACGAGAGGAGAGTGACGAGGAGAGAGAGAGAGAGAGAGGAGAGAGAGAGAGACGAGAGATAGAGAGAGAGAGAGCGCAGAGAGTGAGAGAGGTGAGATGAGTGAGGAGTAGTTTGAGGGGAGAGAGTGAGGTGTAGTGGAGTGTGAGAGAGAGAGAGAGAAGAGAGCTGTGTGTGTGTGTGTGTGTGTGTGTGGTGTGTGTGTGTGTGGTGGTGTGACGAGAGAGAAGAGAGAGAGATGAGAGAGAGAGAGAGAGCGAGAGAGAGTAGAGCAGAGAGAGAGAGAGAGATAGTAGGGGGGGGGGGGTTTTTAGGGTTTTTTTTTTTTTTATATAATTTTTTTGTGTATGTGTGTTAGTGTGTGAGTGTGTGAGGTTTTGTGGTTATAGGTCTGGTGTGAGTGGTATGTGGAGTGTGCTGCAGTGTGTGGAGATGTGTGGTGTGTTGTGATGGGTGTGTTGTTGTGTGTGTCGTGTGTGTGATGTTAGTGTGTGTGTGATGTCGTGTAGTGTGATGTGGTTGTGTTGTAGTTTGGTGTGTTGTGTGTGTCTGTGTGTGTGGTGGTGTGTGTGTGTGTGGTTAGTGTGGTGACGTGGTGTCAGCACCAGACCTTACAGTAGGTGGTTCACACGGGTGCCAGTGGCAGACCTTGCCACACAGTACCTAGCCCCCCCCCCCACCCAGGTGGACATGAGAGTGGCTACTGTCCAAACACAAGTAAACAAACGAACGACACAACAACTAACACTACACAAGCAGTTGACTCACGGCTACACTAATGCCATTCACGTTTCCCCTGTCAAAACCAGCGGGGGGGGGGGGGGCTCGCTAGTACTCTAGGGGTCGCGCTCTACTTGCAATTGATAATTCCGGGTTAGAAACCGGCCAGGATAAAAATGGTTGGGCGCGCTTCTTATCACCTAATGCAGTACGAAGGTTCCCAAATGTTAGTCCGCCTGTTGTGAGATGCTTCCTGGGGGAGGGGGGGGGGGGGAGGTTAAGAGCCTCACCTTGGGTGGGAGCTCGATTTCAGCCTAACATGTATATACACACTGGCTGTGTGTCCCCCGACACAATAACTTATCATCACAGGGGCCCGGCCTGGCTCGGGGAGTAGAACAACAACAGACACACACTCCAGGAATCTTTACCTTAGTTACCTTGCCATGATTCCGAGGGTCAACGTCCCGCGGCCCGGTCCTCGACCAGGCCTCCTGGGTTCTGGACTGATCAACCAGGCTGATTGGGACGCTGCTACTCGCAGCCTGACGTATGAGTCGCAGCCGCCGAATTATACTCAAATTCTATGTCCGTTGAGACATAACCAATCACAGGCGAGTAGGCCTCTGACGTCATGCCAGACAGACAGTCACCAGCCGTGCTCCCAGCAGGCTCAGTTCTCACGACAGACTCAGAGTAGGTGGACCTCGGCTGGCCAGTTATACACCTTGCTGTGTTAATCAATAAATCTACAGAAGTGTCTACGGTGTCTCATATTCAACCCAAACAAGGCAACGAATAGGTTGATCAGGTATCCTTTGGAGGTGTTTATCCAGTTCTCTCTTGAACACTGTGAGGGGTCGCCCAGTTATGCCCCTTATGTGTAGTGGAAGCGTGTTGAACAGTCTCGGGCCTCTGATGTTGATAGTTCTCTCTTGAACACTGTGAGGGGTCGGCCAGTTATGTCCCTTATGTGTAGTGGAAGCGTGTTGAACAGTCTCGGGCCTCTGATGTTGATAGTTCTCTCTTGAACACTGTGAGGGGCCGGCCAGTTATGCCCCTTATGTGTAGTGGAAGCGTGTTGAACAGTCTCGGGCCTCTGATGTTGATAGTTCTCTCTTGAACACTGTGAGGGGTCTGCCAGTTATGCCCCTTATGTGTAGTGGAAGCGTGTTGAACAGTCTCGGGCCTCTGATGTTGATAGTTCTCTCTTGAACACTGTGAGGGGTCTGCCAGTTATGCCCTTATGTGTAGTGGAAGCGTGTTGAACAGTCTCGGGCCTCTGATGTTGATAGTTCTCTCTTGAACACTATGAGGGGTCTGCCAGTTATGCCCCTTATGTATAGTGGAAACGTGTTGAACAGTCTCGGGCCTCTGATGTTGATAGTTCTCTCTCAGAGTACCTGTTGCACCTCTGCTCTTCAACGGGGGTATTCTGCACATCCTGCCATATCTTCTGGTCTCATGTGGTGTTATTTCTGTGTGCAGGTTTGGGACCAGCCCCTCTACTATTGTCCACGTGTAAATTATTATGTATCTCTCCCGCCTGCGCTCAAGAGAACACAGATTTAGGCATTTTAGTCGGTCCCAATAGTTTAGATGTTTTACTGAGTGGATTCTAGCAGTAAAGGATCTCTGCACGCTCTCCAGGTCAGCAATTTCTCCAGCTTTGAAAGGGGCTGTCATTGTGCAGCAGTACTCCACTCTAGAGAGCAATAGCGTCTTGAAGAGTATCATCATCGGTATAGCATCTCTAGTGTGAAAGGTTCTTGTTATCCAACCTGTCATTTTTCTTGCAGTAGTGACGGCTACTTTATTGTGTTCTTTAAAGGGCATCTTATCTTCTCATGTCTCATGGGTGTACACCCAAATCCTTAACAGTGCCTTTTCGTTCTATGTTATGATTTGCCTGAGTTTTATACGTGGTGTCCGTATTTATATTTTCATTGTTTTCCGAAGCGCATGAGTTAGAACTTATCTTCGTTAAACACCATATTATTTTCTGTAGCCCATAGAAAGACCTGATCTACATCTGACTGGAGGTTTGCCGTGTCCTCTATGTTGCCTACTCTCATGAAGATCCTAGTGTCATCTGCAAAGGATGATACAGTGCTATAGGTTGTGTTCTTGTCTATGTCCGATATGAGGATGAGAAAAAGTACTGGAGCAAGCCTGCCTGATACCTGCTTGATGGGGTTCTGGGAGTTCTTTTACTCCCCAAGTAAACTCACAAGGCAAGCCCGAGGCCAGGCTTGACTTGTGAGAGTTTGGTCCACCAGGCTGTTCCTCGGAGCAGCCCGCAGGCCCACATATCCACCACAGCCCGGCTGATCCGGAACTCCTTGGAGTGCCGGTGTCGTCCTACCGAGATGGAGAGTGATGGGAAGCTACCCTTTCTAGATGAACAGTCACGGAAAGGAATGGAGGCTTCCACACTGCAGTCTACACTAAGGAAACAAACATAGGAATGTGTCTTAATGCCAATAGCGACTGCCTGTACAGATACAAGAGGAGTGTTATCAACGCTTACGTCGACCGGGCTCTCACTCACAGCTCTGGTTGAAAGCAAGTCGATGAAGAACTCTGTAGGGTAAGGCAGGTCCTAGTCAACAATGGCTTTTCTAACGGTTATGTTGAAGACGCCATAAAAAGAAAGGTGAAATGCCATGCAACCTCTGAAGAGTCAACTAACACAATACCTGTACCCCCTATTAGACAATTTTACAGGAACTTCTTTTCAACGGCTCATAAAATGGAGGAAAGTGTCCTGAAAGATATTAATAGGAACTTTATCCCCACAGACAAAAATCAGGAGATGCTATTGACAATTTAGTTTGGTCAGAGAGAAACTAGAGAAACAAAGAGAAACTTCTCTCTGACCAAACTAAATTCCAAAGGGTAACGAAGGACACTACAGCCGAATTGAAGGCAAAGGTCAACAAATTGATCGAAACTGTGAACGCCAAGAAATCCGGATTCCTCCTGCCAAAGATTATTGGGGAATATAAGCCTGGATATGCGTATGGAAATGTCAAGACACATAAGCCTGGAAACCCACTTCGGGCAATCATTAGCCAGATACCCACACCCACGTACAGACTGGCAAAGCGACTCAACGGCTTGCTGACTCCTTATGTCCCTTGCACCTTCAGCCTGAAGTCTCCAAAGGAGTTTGTTGACTTACTGAGGGGAACACAGGCCACAGGGATAAGAGCCTCGTTGGACATAGAATCACTGTTTACCAACGTACCTGTGGATGAAACAATCGGGATGATAGTGAACAGAGTGTATCGTGATCCGGCCTGTACTCCTCTTGACATACCAGAAAACATTCTAAGGAAACTACTCCAAGCTTGTACTAAAGAGGCACCCTTCTTGAGCCCGGATGGGCACATGTATAAGCAAGTAGATGGGGTCGCAATGGGTTCTCCCCTAGGTGTCTTGTTTGCGAACTTCTACATGGGTACCATCGAACAAAAGGTCTTAGTCGACATGAACTTGTAACCAGCCATATACTGCAGGTATGTTGATGACATTTTTACACAGGTACCGGATGTCAGACATTTGCAGGAGCTGAAGGAGGCATTTGAACGGAATTCTGTGTTGCGTTTCACTTATGAGATGGAGAAGGATGGGAAGCTGCCCTTTCTAGATGTAACAGTCATGGAGAGGAGCGGAAGTTTCCACACTGCAGTCCACACTAAGGAAACAAACATAGGAATGTGCCTCAATGTCAACAGTGACTGCCCAGACAGGTACAAGAGGAGTGGAGTTAACGCTTATGTCCACCGTGCTCTCAGCCACAGCTCAGGATGGAAGCAAGCCGATGAAGAACTACGTAGGGTAAGGCAGGTCCTAGTCAACAACGGCTTCTCCAATGGTTTCGTTGAAGACATCATAAGAAGGAAGGTGAAACGCCATGCAACCTCTGAAGAGACAACTAACACAACACCTGTACCTCCTATTAGACTATTTTACAGGAACTTCTTTTCCACAGCTCATAAAACGGAGGAAAGGGTCCTGAAAGATATTGTAATAGAAACGTTATCCCTACAGACAAAAATCAGAAGATACAATTGACGATCTACTAGAAAACCAAGAAAACTGCCAACCTACTCATGAGAAACTCTCCAGACACAAAGCAGAACGCTTTAAAAGAGACCAATGTCGTCTATGCCTTCAAATGCCCACTTGGGGACTGTAAGCCTCAAAGAATTCAGTATATAGGCAAGACAACAACACCTTTTTCCAGTCATCCTGGAGGCTTCCTGTCTAAAGCGCTTTATTTAAAAGATTTAATAAAGGTTTGGCTTGTTGATTGTGTCACATCCAGTATCTCCAGGATTTGTTTCACCTCTCCTAGAGTGAATAAAATAACCGTCCCAGTATTTCCTCTGGTCTCTCATCTTGCAACCAACGTCTCCACGCTGGTTCTAATGTAAAAACATGAAATCTTTCGACGAGTTCTTCGCAGACTTCCTTATCATTCTCTGTGAGAGCTCCTTGTCTCCTCAATCTGAGTACATGGTCTCGCACTGTCGTTTTTCTCCTTATATGGCTACAGAACAGCTTTGGTTGGTCCTCAGCTTTTGGAATAATGTCATTTTCAAATTGCTTCGCGGCTTCTCTCCTATCTTGGTTGTATTTCCTTCTGGTTCTCTTTAGTGCCTCTATATTTTCCTCTGTTCCTAGTTCTCTGTGCTTGTTCTAGGTGTTTTGTTCATTCTTTATTTTCTTCCATTATCATGTTGGTGGTTGTGGAGGGGGGGGGGAGAGTGGAGACATCACCCCTGGGGGGGAGACATCACCCCTGGGGGTGGAGACATCATCCCTGGGGGTGGAGACATCACCCCTGGGGATGGAGACATCACCCCTGGGGGTGGAGACATCACCCCTGGGGGAGGAGACATCACCCCTGGGGTGGAGACATCACCCCTGGGGAGGAGACATCACCCCTGGGGGTGGAGACATCACCCCTGGGGGTGGAGACATCACCCCTGGGGGTGGAGACATCACCCCTGGGGGTGGAGACATCACCCCTGGGGTGGAGACATCACCCCTGGGGGTTGAGACATCACCCCTGGGGGTGGAGACATCACCCCTGGGGAGGAGACATCACCCCTGGGGGTGGAGACATCACCCCTGGGGTGGAGACATCACCCCTGGGGGTGGAGACATCACCCCGGGGGGAGGAGACATCACCCCTGGGGGTGGAGACATCATCCCTGGGGGTGGAGACATCACCCCTGGGGGTGGAGACATCTCCCCTGGGGGTGGAGACATCACCCCTGGGGTGGAGACATCACCCCTGGGGTGGAGACAGACGGTGCCACCCACAGACACAGGTAATAAGGTGACCTGGTCTCTACAACAAGTCACATGTAGTCGTGTACTTTACCCAAGGAAAAAAAATGCTACATAAAACAAATTATGTAGCGTTTTCTCTGTTGATGATTCGTCTGGTTGGTTAGATTAGGGCACGTTAGTGCAAGAGGTTTATTGAGGTGAGCGTTCACCACCACAGGCTAGCAACGTGTGGTCCCTGGATTGAGACTTCACCAGCGGGCAGGCCACACGTGTGGTGGTGAACGCTCACCTCAATAAACTCTTGCACTAACGTGCCCTAATCTAACCAACCAGACGAATCATCACAGAAAACGCTACATAATTTGTTTTATGTAGCATTTTTTTTCCTTGGGTAAAGTACACGACTACATGTGACTTGTTGTAGAGACCAGGTCACCTTATTACCTGTGTCTGTGGGTGGCACCGCTGTCTCCACCCCAGGGGTGATGTCTCCACCCCAGGGGTGATGTCTCCACCCCAGGGGTGATGTCTCCACCCCCAGGGGTGATGTCTCCACCCCCAGGGATGATGTCTCCACCCCCAGGGGTGATGTCTCCTCCCCCAGGGGTGATGTCTCCACCCCCAGGGGTGATGTCTCCACCCCCAGGGGTGATGTCTCCCCCCCAGGGGTGATGTCTCCTCCCCAGGGGTGATGTCTCCACCCCCAGGGGTGATGTCTCCACCCCAGGGGTGATGTCTCCACCCCCAGGGTTGATGTCTCCACCCCCATGGGTGATGTCTCCACCCCAGGGGTGATGTCTCCACCCCCAGGGGTGATGTCTCCACCCCCAGGGGTGATGTCTCCTCCCCAGGGGTGATGTCTCCACCCCCAGGGGTGATGTCTCCTCCCCCAGGGGTGATGTCTCCACCCCAGGGGTGATGTCTCCACCCCAGGGGTGATGTCTCCACCCCCAGGGATGATGTCTCCACCCCCAGGGGTGATGTCTCCTCCCCCAGGGGTGATGTCTCCACTCTCCCCCCCCCTCCACAACCACCAACATGATAATGGAAGAAAATAAAGGAATGAACAAAACACCTAGAACAAGCACAGAGAACTAGGAACAGAGAATAATAAAGAGGCACTAAAGAGAACCATAAGGAAATACAACCAGAGATAGGAGAGAAGCCGAGAAGCAATTTGAAATGACATTATTCCAAAAGCTGAGGACCAACCAAAGCTGTTCTGTAGCCACATAAGGAGAAAATAACGGCAGTGCGAGACCATGTACTCAGGTTGGAGAACAATGGCGAGAACTCTCACAGAAAATGATAAAGGAAAGTATGCGAAGAACTCGTCGAAAGATTTCATGTTTTTACATTAGAACCAGCCGTGGAGACGTTGGTTGCAAGATGAGAGACCAGAGGAAATACTGGACGGTTATTTATTCACTCTAGAGGAGGTGAAACAAATCTGGAGATACTGGATGTGACACAATCACAAGCCAAACTTTATTAAATCTTTAAATAAAGCGCTTTAGACAGGGAAGCCTCCAGGATGACTGGAAAAGAGGCAAACGTAGTCCAAGATTCACAAAAGGTTGATAATGAAAGGAGGCACTAAAATTACCTGGTTGATGGGGTTCTGGGAGTTCTTCTACTCCCCAAGCCGCGCTCCGAGGCCAGGTTTGACTTGTGAAAGCTTGGTTCACCAGGTTGTTGCGTGGAGCGGCCCGCAGGCCCACATACCCACCACAGCCCTGTTGGGCCGACACTCTTGGAGAAAACAGTCAGTTTCTCTTGAAGAGGTCCACTGTTGGTCCGGCAATATTCTTATGCTCGCGGGAGGATGTTGACAACCGCGGACCTCTGATGTTATACAGTGTTCTCTGATTGTGCCCTAGGGCACCTCTGCTCTGCACTGGTTCAGTTCTGCATTTTCTTCCATATCGTTGCACTCTAGTAATGTTGTTATTTTACTGTGTAGAATTTGGGACCTGGCCCTCCATATTTTCATGTGTATATTATTTGATATCTTCCTCGTCTTCTTCTAGTGAGTACAGTCGGAGAGCTTTGAGACGATCCAATAATTTAGGTGCTTTATCTCGAATATGCGTGCCGTATATGTTCTCTGTATTCCTCTATTGCAGCAATCTCTTGCTCTGAAGGGGGAAAGTGAGTACTGAGCAGTACTCAAGACGGGACAGCACAAGTGACTTGAAGAGGTACAACCATTGTGATGGATCCCTGGATTTGAAAGTTCTCGTAAGCTATCCTATCATTTTCTGGCTGACGCAATACTTGCTTGGTTTATACTCCCTAAATGTTAGATCGTCGGACATCATTATTCCAAATCCTTGACCACGTCTGTTTTCCTACTACGAGTAGATTGATTGTGTTTTGGTACCCTGTATTAAGGTTTAAGGTCCCCCCCATTTTTACCGTACGCTGAGTACCTGGAATTTACACTGTTAAACATCATGTTATTTCTGCTGTCCTGTCGAAAACTGTATTAATATTGCTTGTAATTTTTCAATGTCTTCAGCAGAGGTGACTTTCATGTTTATTTTTGTGTCATCTGCAAAGGATAAACGACAAGCTGGTGGACTTGTGTTTTTGTCTATGTCGGATATGAGAATAAGGAACAGCAGTGGTGCAAGGACTGGACCTTGAGGTACAGAGCTTTATAACTGCGCTTGGACTCGATTTTAGTTGATTGACTGTTGACTCTGTTGGTGTTCTGTTCAACAGGAAATCGATTATCCAGCGTCATACTATACCGGTTAGTCCCATTGACCTCATTTTGTGTGCTATCACCCCAGGGTCACATTTGTCGAACGCCTTTACAAAGTCTGTTGTATACAACATCTGCATTTTGCTTTTCTTCTAAGCGTCTGTGATTTTGTCATAGTTGGTGAGTAACTGTGACAGACAGGATCTTCCCGCTCTAAATCCATGTTGTCCAGGGTTGTTGTTAGACTCATGGTTTCCGGAAAACTAGAAATTTGAGTTCCTAATCACTCTTTCAAGAACTTTTATTATGTGTGATGGTA
>WNGS01158811.1:66497-88111 GCA_020271785.1 Procambarus virginalis
GCACTAACCCACCGGCTCATAATGGTACAGCCACCCCAGCCCCAGATCTCGAGTATCAACTATTTGATACAGATAAGGGCCCCAAAGAGCCTCCACTTAGGGGCTCACCATAGCCCGTGCTACTGAGAACTTTATGGTGGTAGTAGGTGCTGTAAAGGAGGTGAGGGTGGAGGAGTGGTGGTGGTGTGGTAAGTATGGGTGATGAGAGGAGGGTGGGGAGACAGGGTGGGTGATGTGGGGTATAGTGGCAGGGGCAGGTGAAAGCTGCCGGCCCAATACAAGGCCTGGACCACTTGACGCCCGCCATATTAGGTAACATGACTGATGCTGTTGCTGCAATACCCACCAATGCACCTACCCCACATCATCCTGTCGGCGGCGGCACCAGCACCCCTGACCTCCCGCGCCACCCGCCTCCCCTCCTCCCCCCGCCCCCCGCCCACCGCCGCCCGCCCTCCCTCCCCCCTCCCTCCTCCGCCCGCCCCGCCCGCCCGCCGCCCTGCCGCCCGCCCGCCCGCCGCGCCACTCCCGCACCGCCCCCGCGCGCCCCCCTCCCTCCATCCCCGCCCTCCCGCCTCCTCCCGACCTACACCCGCCCCAGCCGCTCTCCCAACCCTCCCGCCCCTTTTTCATCTCCCACCAAGCACCCGCCACCAACCCGTCCCACACAGCACTCGCCCACACCCGTCACCCCACCACCACAACCAGCACCCGCCACCACCGTCACCCACCCAAGCACGCCCCCCACCGTCACCCACCACAGCACACGCCAGCCACCACCCGTCCCCACCACCAGCACCGCCCCACCCGTCACCCACCAGCCCCCAACCCACTCACGCCACACAGCCCCGCCCCACCCGCTACCCACCACCGCCAGCCTCCCACCACAGCACCCGCCACCGCTCTCCCACCACAGCAACCCCCCCCCGTCTCCCACAGTCTCCCGCACGCGCCACACAGCACCCGCCCGTCTCCCACCACAGCACCGCCCGTCTCCCACCACACACACCCGCCCGCTCCCACCACAGCACCCCCGCGTCTCCCACCACACAAGCACCCGCCACCACCCGTCTTCCCCACCACAGCACCGCGCCACCACCTCACCCACCACAGCCACCCGCCCGTCTCCCACCCACGCACCCGCCACCTACCCGTCCCCCCACACAGCGCACCCGCCCACCACCCGCTCACCCACCACAGCACCCACGCCGTCTCCCCACCACAGCACCCGCCACCACACCGTCTCCACCACAGACACCGACCGTCTCCCACCACAGCACCCCCCGTCTCCCACCACAGCACCACCCGTCTCCCACCACAGCACCCGCCCACCCGTCTCCGTGCCACAGCACGCCCCCGTCTCCTCACCACAGCACCCGCCACTCACCCGTCACCCCCACACCCCGCTCACCCCCCGTCTCCCACCACAGCACCCTCCCGTCTCCCACCACAGCACCCGCACCCCCTGCACCACACGCACCCGCCCGTCTCCCACCACAGCACCCCCCCGTCTCCCACTACCACCGCTACCGTCCTCCCACCACAGCACCGTCTCCCCACACAACACCCCGGCATCTCCGCCCCCACCCCCCCCCCACACAGCACCGCCTCCCACCCAGTCAACCCACAGCCACCCCGCTCTTCCCAACCAGACCCCCACCCTCCCACCACATGGCACCCGCCCTTGTCACCCACCACAGCCACCCGCCGTCTCCCCACCACACACCTCTCACCACCCGTCACCCACCACAGCACCCGCCCGTCTCCCACCACAGTCACCCGCCCGTCTCCCACCACAGCACCCAGCCACCACCCCGTCTCCCCACGCACCGCCTCACCCGCACCCGCCCCCCCTCCCCACCACCACCCCCACGCACCCCCACACACGTCCCCCAGCCCGCTCACACCCGCACCAGCACCGCCCTCCACCTCCACCACAGCACCCGCCACCTCTCCACACAGCACCCGCACCACCCGTCTCCACCCCAGCACCCCGCCGTTCTGCACCACAGCACCCGCCACCACCCGTCCCCCCCAGCACCCCCGTCTCCACCACAGCACCCGCCCCCCAACCAGCCACTTCACCCACCCCCACAGCACCGCCCGTCCTCCCACACAGCACCCACCGTCACCCGCGCTCACCCCGCCGTCTCCCACCACAGCACCCGCCAGCCACCCGCCACAACCTCTCCCACCTCACACCACCGCCACCCCCCCGCCGTCCCACCCAGCAGTCACTACCCCGCCCGTCCCTCACCACCGCCGCACCCGCCACCACGCCCCGTCACCTCACCACAACACGCCCGTCACCACCACAGTCCCCCTGCCCACCCAGCACCCGCGTCACCCACCACACGCACCCGCCCGTCTCCCACCACAAGCACCCCGCCCGTCTCCCACCACAGCACCCGCACCGTCACCACCCACAGCACCCACCCGTCACCCACCCAGCACGCACCCCCCGCACCACAGCACCCACCTCGTCCCACCAGCACCCCCGCGTCCCCCACCCAGCACCCGCCCTCCCTCACCAACACAGCACCCGCCCCTCCAAGACCACCGTCACCCACCACAGGCAACCCTGCCACTTCACCACCCACAGCAACCGCAAAAGCAGCGGTGCAAGGACTGTACCCTGAGGCACAGAGCTTTTAACTGCGCTTGGACTCGATTTTACTTGATTGACTGTTACTCTTTGTGTTCTGTTCAACAGGAAATTGAGTATCCGCGTCCTACTTTACCAGTTACACCCACTGACCTCATTTTGTGTGCTATCACTCCATGGTAATGTTAACACACGTAAAGGGATACAGACAGATCAATGTCTCCTACTTATGTTTCATGACAGCAGATGAAACTACCCTAAGAATAAGCGCCATAATCATCCTGTGAGCTTCATCTTAGTAGTTAACTTAGTAATAAGTGGGTGTGGACGGGAGGTGGGTGGGTGTGGACGGGTGGTGGGTGGGTGTGGACGGGAGGTGGGTGGGTGTGGACGGGAGGTGGGTGGGTGTGGACGGGAGGTGGGTGGGTGTGGACGGGAGGTGGGTGGGTGTGGACGGGAGGTGGGTGGGTGTGGACGGGTGGTGGGTGGGTGTGGACGGGAGGTGGGTGGGTGTGGACGGGAGGTGGGTGGGTGTGGACGGGTGGTGGGTGGGTGTGGACGGGTGGTGACCAGCGTGGCTGGCTGTCAACGGTCAACCCTCAACACCACTACCGTCACAGGTACCAATAATCACAATAAAAAGAGTGACCTGTCAAGGAGGAAGCGGCCCTGGTGGTCTCCACTACGTGACCAGTTTATAAACACAATATAAACCGGTCTTTGTATGGCGCCAATACGAGGCCTCCCAGATAGCGCGACCACCGTGCAAGGCGACCAGCCTGGACTGAACTGGAGCCTCCGGTATTGGCAGTGGTTTGTGGTCAAGAGCTGGGGTCATCCACCTGCCCTGACCCGGCCCTGACGCTGCTAGACGGCAGCGACCTCAGGACGCTCCCATTACTGGACGGCAGCCGTGCTAGTGGCTGATAATGAAGTGTAATGAACCATTTGTAATGGTTGATGCAACCACCATTATCACACACCCGTCACCAGGAGCCCCACCATTATCACACACTGTACTCCCCTTCATATAGTCTAGGCCAGCTAGTTCTTGACACACACTGTACTCCCCTTCATATAGTCTAGGCCAGCTAGTTCTTGACACACACCGTACTCCCCTTCATATAGTCTAGGGCAGTTAGTTCTTGACACACACTGTACTCCCCTTCATATAGTCTAGGCCAGCTAGTTCTTGACACACACCGTACTCCCCTTCATATAGTCTAGGCCAGCTAGTTCTTGACACACACTGTACTCCCCTTCATATAGTCTAGGCCAGCTAGTTCTTGACACACACTGTACTCCCCTTCATATAGTCTAGGCCAGCTAGTTCTTGACACACACTGTACTCCCCTTCATATAGTCTAGGCCAGCTAGTTCTTGACACACACTGTACTCCCCTTCATATAGTCTAGGGCAGTTAGTTCTTGACACACACTGTACTCCCCTTCATATAGTCTAGGCCAGCTAGTTCTTGACACACACTGTACTCCCCTTCATATAGTCTAGGCCAGCTAGTTCTTGACACACACTGTACTCCCCTTCATATAGTCTAGGCCAGCTAGTTCTTGACACACACTGTACTCCCCTTCATATAGTCTAGGCCAGCTAGTTCTTGACACACACTGTACTCCTCTTCATATAGTCTAGGCCAGCTAGTTCTTGACACACACTGTACTCCCCTTCATATAGTCTAGGCCAGCTAGTTCTTGACACACACTGTACTCCCCTTCATATAGTCTAGGCCAGCTAGTTCTTGACACACACTGTACTCCCCTTCATATAGTCTAGGGCAGTTAGTTCTTGACACACTGTACTCCCCTTCATATAGTCTAGGCCAGCTAGTTCTTGACACACACTGTACTCCCCTTCATATAGTCTAGGCCAGCTACATAAATGCACATATACCTAAATGTGTTAATAAAAATAAAATGGAAGTGCCCGGAGGATGTCTTGAAAATGGGATAATTATATGCGAGACTAATTGGTTAACGTTAATAGCTGTTATCGTTGCCACCACTCCTCATTAAAGGGTAATTTAAAGTTAATTACCGTTTGGGATGGTCTTGGGCGAGAGGAGACAAGGCCAAGACTTAAAGGAAACAAGACGTTTTGATAGGCTTTGATAACTAGTTTGGACAGTTGAGAGTGATTACTCTCGGCTGACTGATAATTACTTTAGGTAACACTTAGAGAGTCACTCGATAAGGCCAAGGGACCAGTAAGCTTAATATATGCTTAATATAATGACTAAGGAAATAAATTAAAATTAAAATTTACCACTAATTTACTAATCAGAACCAATTATACCCCACTGTACGATATTCTATCACAAAGAGACAAGGTGTAGTTATCCACAAAAAATATGCAATTCAAACAGGGCAGTTAGGTTCACTGTACAAATGTGACCGGTGGTGGTGGTGGGAGGCACGCCACCGTGGCACTGTGTCTCCCATCATGGTGTACCAGCCACCTTACAGGCTAACACCCCGCCGATGGTGGTGTGACCGGTGGTGGTGGTGGGAGGCACGCGAGAGTGAGGTCCTTGACGACCTGGCCACAGGTCCTACAATGTCGCCAGGTCACCTGCCCACACCTGAGAGTTGGAGGCATAGAGAAGAGATCGAGGAGGTACAAAGAGTGGTTGGAAAGGGAATAGAGGAACAATTAGAACAGAAGCGAAAGCGGGGGAGAGAATGAATGTAGAGATGTGTAGGTTATATACGGGAGAGGAAGAACTCGTCCTGCCACCTGCGTGGGGGAAAGGTGCTTACTACACTCTCTGGGCGGGACCAGCTCATCTTCACCGTCCATTGAAGATGGTCTGGACTGTTAAGTACAAGTAATCTTACAACTGTGTTTGTGAAAGTGACACACACACGGCGCCAGCCAGACTAGAGGCCTCTTCTCTTGGCCTCGGCGAGGGAAGGGAAAGGGGAGATGGAGCGGTAGGAGAATTACAGGAAGGAGGATAGAACATAAGGGCAAGAGGTAGCTGAAGGCTGTTACAAAGAGGCCTACAGTTAGGCCACGGTACATCAACACTAAGTGACCAAAACCTTTCAACCCAAACACACTTGCCACAAACACCGCCTCCACCCTTCACTACACACTTCCTGTACTCAAGTGTACACTACTCATCACATGGCCCTCTATATCCACACATGGAAAATACTGGAGGGCCAGGTCCCAAATCTACACAGTAAAATAACAACGTACTGGAGTGAACGATATGGAAGAAAATGCAGAATAGAACCAGTGAAGAACAGAGGTGCCATAGGCACAATCAGAGAACACTGTATAAACATCAGAGGTCCGCGGTTGTTCAACGTCCTCCCAGCGAGCATAAGAAATATTGCCGGAACAACCGTGGACATCTTCAACAGGAAACTCGATCATTTTATCCAAGGAGTGCCGGACCAACCGGGCTGTGGTGGGTATGTGGGCCTGCGGGCCGCTCCAAGCTCTCACAAGTCAAGCCTGGCCTCGGGCCGGGCTTGGGGAGTAGAAGAACTCCCAGAATCCCATCAAGCAGGTATTAAGCAGGATTAGCTTGCCTGTGTGATCGGGATTTTTAGCATCACGTAGCTAATTCTTGACAAACTATATATTATCCCTTGCATAGAACAAAAATTAATTGAAACCATGAGGGGAATTAGTACCTGCAACATGGGTACTCTCAGGCACATGCCTTAAACCAGTGAACCACATTACGCTATAGTAATGTATCCTGGGATTCAACCAACTCAACCAATCTTCCACTTAACTGGTCTTGAGGCATCGAGCTGATATCAAACCAAGTTTGTACACATTACCCGCTGGTGTGGTATCTCTCCCTTCATGTGCACAAGGATATCACCTTAACCTGACGACAGTACCCATCGTGCAGGCTCCAGTCACCTTCGTGGCTTCACTTTATTTTCTCATTGTTACATGATGGTAATGTGATGTGTGTGTGCTCGTATAGTCTAGGGGAGTTGCATTAATGTACATGTGCCTAAATGTGTCGATAAATAATAATTGCTTCAGTATTAAATGGTAATGTCTGTCTGTCTGAGGTTGGAGCCAGACAGGTAGGAGGGGGGGAGATGGGAGGGAAGAAAGGGGAGGGAACAGGAGAGGAAGAGTTTTTTTTTTATTATTATTATTTTTCTACCACAGACGTGGCCACACATTTACAATGCTAACCAGCATATATACATTTTTTTCTGTCCTCCATGGACAGGGTTAGAGATGCGTTAAACATATAGTTCAGGGATTTATTGAACAATCAACCACAGAAGGTGATTCGGGACTTTTAAAATGCTAAGCTAACCTACATACGTAAATACATAGATTTACGTATGCCCTACATAAAGTGTTCGAAGTGTCATTAATGTGCATTTACAAAGGTGAAATGCAATTCTGATCAGCTTCCATATGTACTTTATACACATACATATACATACACACACATATATACGTACATATACATATATACATGCATATATACATACACACACACACACACACATGCATTCACATACATTTGTCTCTTTTACTCTGACAGGGTGAGATAGCTGACAGAGAAACTATTGTGCAATTTAGCACTTAATCACTAAAGTTGATTAAGGTGCTTTTACAAGTTCAGGTTATATAGTTACATCATATACATTGTATCATTGATACATTACATGGTCAATCTTGGGTACACGTCCAATATATCATCAAGTGTTCCAGTACTCATATAGTAATTACAAAGTTCAGCATACCTTAGCCCAGGGGGGCGAAAGTCAGCCAGTATGGGACATTCTACAATATAATGTTCAAGAGAGTGCATGTTTTCTCTTTCACAAAGTTGACACATTGTGTACTCGACATTTGGGTTTTGAGAAAGCTGCCAGATACGTCTATATCCCAGGCGTATTCTGGCCACTATAACATCACATTGCCGGGTTCTTGTTCTATTAGTCCCATATGTGAATGTTTCCTCGCGATATCTATCATAATATTTAATGCTACAACTTTCAGGTCTTTGTGAATTTGTTAGGTCGGTGAGATCTTCATTAGATATTTGTTTAAGTATTCTCTTTGTCACTGTTAATGAAACACCCATATCAATTTCTACCACTGGTTTTCTACAGGCTGTCTTTGCAAGCATATCAACAGTGTCATGCCTTGAGATGCCAACATGTGATGGTATCCATAGGAATTTAATTTCAAATCTGTTTTTTTTAGGAGCTAAAACATTCATTCTAATATCACTGACTATTTTATGGGTGTCACTACTATGTGTGTTCAATGCCAGGAGTGCACTCTGCGAGTCACAGTATATAAGTCCACTGCCTTTGTCTTAAAAATTCAGTGGCAAGGTATATGCCTTAAGTTCGGTTTGAGTTGTACTTGCCCAGTCATTGACGCGCTTCATTGCTGTTTGTACGAGAGACGATTGTTCAAATATATTACATGCACATCCGGTACATCGTCCACCTTCTTCTACAGAGCCGTCGGTATAGCACTGATACACGTCGTTACCCATACTCTGAGTACTTTCAGTGATGCTGTACAGTGTTAACTGTTTTAATAATGTAGAGTGCACACTATCTTTCTTGGGCGCATTTACAAAATCAACTGATAGATCCCAGTTATCCCATGGAGTAATTGGTTGATTAATCATTAATTGAGTTGGGTACATATTTAATATTTTGATGGAGTTGGCTACCTTGTAGAACCAAAATACATAATCAGATTTCGTTCTTCTTCTATAGACCTCAGGTGAGTGCAGCATATTAGAGAGTTTAGCTTGAAACTTCATGTGTTGCCTAGATCTACTCAATGCCTTCACGCCGAAAACTGTGCTAATAGACAAAATTCTCTCACTTATGGTAGGTAATTTTAACTCTGCTCTCATATTAACTATTCTTGTGGACTTTGGAGCCCCAAGGATGAGACGCATAGCTTCATTTTGCAAGGTTTCAAGAGATTTCAGCTCTTTGTCAGTATACAGTGTGAGAGGTAGAGCATTGTAGTCAATCACAGAGCGTATAAATGATACATAAAACATTCTATCAAGTCTCACGTTAATTCCATGATTGACACCAACAAGGACCCGCAAGGGCTTTAATCTCTCCCACAGTCTCCTCTTGAGAGAAGAAAGGTACCCAGGGTCGTTAAGACCAAGGTATCTGTAAGACTCGCAGTTCTCAAGTGCTCGCCCATCTATATGATAATTGGGTGGTGGAATACCACATGGAATGAGGGCACGAGTTTTCTGTACATTCTGTACAGAGATAAGGAGGCCACATTCCTCAGCTCTAGTAGCAAAAGCGTCGAGCAGAACTTGCATTCTAGGCTCGGAGGCAGCCTGTAAACATATATCATCAGCATAACAAATGACAGTGTCTTCATTATTAGTTGGAAGATCTTTAATAAGTTTATGCATCAGAACGTTGAACAACAAGGGGCTGAGGACCCCTCCTTGTGGAGTTCCCAGTTCAAAGTGTTTGCTCTGTGCTTTTAACACCATTAAACAAAACATATGCTGTTCAGTTAGACAAATAGTCCTTTATCCATTTCAGTAATTTTCCTTATATTCCCAGCTCGGCAAGCTGTTCCAGTATGATTTCCCTGTTTGCTGTATCGAAAGCGCCCCAACAGACAGAGGAAGGAGAGCAGGAGAGGGGGGAGGGGTGAGAGAGAGGCAGACTGTGCCAGGGGACCCTGCCAGTAGTGGGCAGTAACATCCGCACCTTCCACTGTGTAAAGCTCACTCCCCCCCACCCCCCGCGGGTCTTGCAGTGGGCCACAGAATATAACATGATGTTCAATAAACATAACCTCCAGCTGCTCCAATATAAAAAATATGGAAATGTCGGCACATAACCCACGTACAAAGAACAGTCAAGTCATGCATTAGAAAGAAAAAAAGCAGTGTAAAAGTTTTGGGAGTTATCATGTGAGAAGAAGTTTTAAAGACCATAATAAAGTAGCGGTCACAACTGGAAGAATGTTTCCAACACAGGAAGCCATACCAATCATGAAAGTTTACTAGACTGCTGCTCTCTAGGGTGGAATATTGTTTCCCCTTTCAAAGATGAAGACATTACTGACCTGGAGAGTGTGCAAAGATCTTTTACTTAAGATTAAATTCAATAAACCATCAAACTTACAAAGAACATTTAACATTTCTGAATCTGTGTTCTCTAGAGTGCAGGCAAGAAAGGTGCATCATAACCTACACGGAAACTATTTTTTTATCTTTATTTAAGAAAATACAATATAAATCAAATATACAAAAGTTTACAAGGCAATTTTACAGTTCTAGAACAACTTTTTCTTCAATTCTGCACACTGAAATAACCCCCTAATGAGACCAGCAAACATGGCAGGAAGTGCAAAATAGCCCCGTTTGAAAGGAGAGCAACAATAGGTGTGCTGAGAAGCCGTTGCATCAACACCAGGGGCCCAAGACTTTACACTCCCTCTAAACACGAGGAGTATAACTGGCCGACATCTCACGGTCTTACAGACAAAACAAGATAAACATTACCCCAAGGATCCCTGATCAGCCGGGCTGTGACTTGTGCGTCAGACTGCGAGCAGCGGGAACTAACAACCTGGTTGTCCAGATCACCAAGCAGGTGGCCTTACCAGAGACCAGTACCACCAGAGCCACAACTAGGCACTTGAGTGTGGGTAACTTAAGGTTGTTAAAGCAGCACACGGCGCGGAAGTTTAGGACGAGTGACGTTCTTAAAGTATACTCGACATTATTATGAATTAATTACATGTATGACGCTAAACTCTTACATATGTATATCACAGGAAAACAATTATACATGTAAATTATAATCTTGCTTTTATTTCCCAACACATTGCTGCGCGCTAAGCTTGATCAATTATCAAATGTTCTTCAGGGTGGAGATAGCCATATTCTTTGATAATTATTGTAAATTGTCCAACTTAGTCAACAAGTATTATCCAGCAGCAGCAGCAGCGCCGCCTGGAGTGTCGCATCTGTTGTGTTGGAGTCCTCTGTTACTGCTGACCTCTGGAGGCTCAGCTCTAAGTGGTCACCATCACTGCTGGGGACACCATAACACAGTCTGAGAGCCTCACAACACTACTGGGACACCATAACACAGTCTGAGAGCCTCACAACACTACTGGGACACCATAACACAGTCTGAGAGCCTCACAACACTACTGGGACACCATAACACAGTCTGAGAGCCTCACAACACTACTGGGACACCATAACACAGTCTGAGAGCCTCACAACACTACTGGGACACCATAACACAGTCTGAGAGCCTCACAACACTACTGGGACACCATAACACAGTCTGAGAGCCTCACAACACTACTGGGACACCATAACACAGTCTGAGAGCCTCACAACACTGCTGGGACACCATAACACAGTCTGAGAGCCTCACAACACTGCTGGGACACCATAACAGTCTGAGAGCCTCACAACACTGCTGGGACACCATAACACAGTCTGAGAGCCTTACAACACTACTGGGACACCATAACACAGTCTGAGAGCCTCACAACACTGCTGGGTACACCATAACACAGTCTGAGAGCCTCACAACACTACTGGGTACACCATAACACAGTCTGAGAGCCTCACAACACTGCAGGGTACACCATAACACAGTTTGAGAGCCTCACAACGCTGCTGGGTACACCATAATACAGTCCGAGAGCCTCGCAACACTGCAGGGTACACCATAACACAGTCTGAGAGCCTCACAACACTACTGGGACACCATAACACAGTCTGAGAGCCTCACAACACTACTGGGTACACCATAACACAGTCTGAGAGCCTCACACCACTACTGGGACACCATAACACAGTCTGAGAGCCTCACAACACTACTGGGACACCGTAACACAGTCTGAGAGCCTCACAACACTACTGGGTACACCATAACACAGTCTGAGAGCCTCACAACACTACTGGGACACCATAACACAGTCTGAGAGCCTCACAACACTACTGGGTACACCATAACACAGTCTGAGAGCCTCACACCACTACTGGGACACCATAACACAGTCTGAGAGCCTCACAACACTACTGGGACACCGTAACACAGTCTGAGAGCCTCACAACACTACTGGGTACACCATAACACAGTCTGAGAGCCTCACAACACTACTGGGACACCATAACACAGTCTGAGAGCCTCACAACACTACTGGGTACACCATAACACAGTCTGAGAGCCTCACAACACTGCTCGGACACCATAACACAGTCTGAGAGCCTCACAACACTGCTGGGTACACCATAACACAGTCTGAGAGCCTCGCAACACTGCTGGGACACCATAACACAGTCTGAGAGCCTCACAACACTGCTGGGACACCATAACACAGTCTGAGAGCCTCACAACACTGCTGGGACACCATAACACAGTCTGAGAGCCTCACAACACTGCTGGGACACCATAACAGTCTGAGAGCCTCACAACACTGCTGGGACACCATAACACAGTCTGAGAGCCTCACAACACTACTGGGACACCATAACACAGTCTGAGAGCCTCACAACACTGCTGGGTACACCATAACACAGTCTGAGAGCCTCACAACACTACTGGGTACACCATAACACAGTCTGAGAGCCTCACAACACTGCAGGGTACACCATAACACAGTTTGAGAGCCTCACAACACTGCTGGGTACACCATAACACAGTCCGAGAGCCTCACAACACTGCAGGGTACACCATAACACAGTCTGAGAGCCTCACAACACTACTGGGACACCATAACACAGTCTGAGAGCCTCACAACACTACTGGGTACACCATAACACAGTCTGAGAGCCTCACAACACTACTGGGACACCATAACACAGTCTGAGAGCCTCACAACACTACTGGGTACACCATAACACAGTCTGAGAGCCTCACAACACTACTGGGACACCATAACACAGTCTGAGAGCCTCACAACACTACTGGGTACACCATAACACAGTCTGAGAGCCTCACAACACTACTGGGACACCATAACACAGTCTGAGAGCCTCACAACACTACTGGGTACACCATAACACAGTCTGAGAGCCTCACAACACTGCTCGGACACCATAACACAGTCTGAGAGCCTCACAACACTACTGGGACACCATAACACAGTCTGAGAGCCTCACAACACTGCTGGGACACCATAACACAGTCTGAGAGCCTCACAACACTACTGGGTACACCATAACACAGTCTGAGAGCCTCACAACACTGCTGGGACACCATAACACAGTCTGAGAGCCTCACAACACTGCTGGGTACACCATAACACAGTCTGAGAGCCTCACAACACTACTGGGTACACCATAACACAGTCTGAGAGCCTCACAACACTACTGGGTACACCATAACACAGTCTGAGAGCCTCGCAACACTGCTGGGTACACCATAACACAGTCTGAGAGCCTCACAACACTGCAGGGTACACCATAACACAGTCTGAGAGCCTCACAACACTGCAGGGTACACCATAACACAGTCTGAGAGCCTCACAACACTGCTGGGTACACCATAACACAGTCTGAGAGCCTCACAACACTGCTGGGTACACCATAACACAGTCTGAGAGCCTCACAACACTGCTGGGTACACCATAACACAGTCTGAGAGCCTCACAACACTGCTGGGTACACCATAACACAGTCTGAGAGCCTCACAACACTGCTGGGTACACCATAACACAGTCTGAGAGCCTCACAACACTGCTGGGTACACCATAACACAGTCTGAGAGCCTCACAACACTGCTGGGTACACCATAACACAGTCTGAGAGCCTCACAACACTGCTGGGTACACCATAACACAGTCTGAGAGCCTCACAACACTGCTGGGTACACCATAACACAGTCTGAGAGCCTCACAACACTGCTGGGTACACCATAACACAGTCTGAGAGCCTCGCAACACTGCTGGGTACACCATAACACAGTCTGAGAGCCTCACAACACTGCTGGGTACACCATAACACAGTCTGAGAGCCTCGCAACACTACTGGGTACACCATAACACAGTCTGAGAGCCTCACAACACTGCTGGGTACACCATAACACAGTCTGAGAGCCTCACAACACTGCTGGGACACCATAACACAGTCTGAGAGCCTCACAACACTGCTGGGTACACCATAACACAGTCTGAGAGCCTCGCAACACTACTGGGTACACCATAACACAGTCTGAGAGCCTCACAACACTGCTGGGTACACCATAACACAGTCTGAGAGCCTCACAACACTGCTGGGACACCATAACACAGTCTGAGAGCCTCACAACACTGCTGGGTACACCATAACACAGTCTGAGAGCCTCGCAACACTACTGGGTACACCATAACACAGTCTGAGAGCCTCGCAACACTACTGGGTACACCATAACACAGTCTGAGAGCCTCACAACACTACTGGGTACACCATAACACAGTCTGAGAGCCTCGCAACACTACTGGGTACACCATAACACAGTCTGAGAGCCTCGCAACACTACTGGGTACACCATAACACAGTCTGAGAGCCTCGCAACACTACTGGGTACACCATAACACAGTCTGAGAGCCTCGCAACACTACTGGGACACCATAACACAGTCTGAGAGCCTTGCAACACTACTGGGTACACCATAACACAGTCTGAGAGCCTCGCAACACTACTGGGTACACCATAACACAGTCTGAGAGCCTCGCAACACTACTGGGTACACCATAACACAGTCTGAGAGCCTCGCAACACTACTGGGACACCATAACACAGTCTGAGAGCCTCGCAACACTACTGGGTACACCATAACACAGTCTGAGAGCCTCACAACACTACTGGGTACACCATAACACAGTCTGAGAGCCTCGCAACACTACTGGGACACCATAACACAGTCTGAGAGCCTCGCAACACTACTGGGTACACCATAACACAGTCTGAGAGCCTCACAACACTACTGGGTACACCATAACACAGTCTGAGAGCCTCACAACACTGCTGGGTACACCATAACACAGTCTGAGAGCCTCACAACACTACTGGGTACACCATAACACAGTCTGAGAGCCTCGCAACACTGCTGGGTACACCATAACACAGTCTGAGAGCCTCACAACACTGCTGGGTACACCATAACACAGTCTGAGAGCCTCACAACACTGCTGGGTACACCATAACACAGTCTGAGAGCCTCACAACACTGCTGGGACACCATAACACAGTCTGAGAGCCTCACAACACTGCTGGGTACACCATAACACAGTCTGAGAGCCTCACAACACTACTGGGTACACCATAACACAGTCTGAGAGCCTCACAACACTACTGGGTACACCATAACACAGTCTGAGAGCCTCACAACACTGCTGGGTACACCATAACACAGTCTGAGAGCCTCACAACACTACTGGGTACACCATAACACAGTCTGAGAGCCTCACAACACTACTGGGTACACCATAACACAGTCTGAGAGCCTCGCAACACTACTGGGTACACCATAACACAGTCTGAGAGCCTCACAACACTACTGGGTACACCATAACACAGTCTGAGAGCCTCGCAACACTACTGGGTACACCATAACACAGTCTGAGAGCCTCACAACACTACTGGGTACACCATAACACAGTCTGAGAGCCTCGCAACACTACTGGGTACACCATAACACAGTCTGAGAGCCTCACAACACTACTGGGTACACCATAACACAGTCTGAGAGCCTCACAACACTGCTGGGTACACCATAACACAGTCTGAGAGCCTCACAACACTACTGGGTACACCATAACACAGTCTGAGAGCCTCACAACACTGCTGGGTACACCATAACACAGTCTGAGAGCCTCACAACACTACTGGGTGTGCCCTGGCATGATTCTGGCCAGCCTGGCGGCCGCGGCAAATTTAATTAACTTGGGAAAATGTGCGGGTAAAAGTAGCACTAGAAAACTAGTTTTGTTTACAGCAAAACTAGTGCTGGGACAGGCTTATTTCCAGTATTATGTCGCATTGTAAAGGATATAATTTTTGCAGCTTCACAAGATATGAGGTTTGATGAAACGAGAGAGAGAGGGGGAGGGAGGGAGGGAGGGCCAGGCCAGGCCAGGCCAGGCCAGGCCAGGGCGGAAGGAAGGAAGGAAGGAAGGAAGGAAGGAAGGAAGGAAGGAAGGAAGGAAGGAAAGGAAAGGAAAGGAAAGGAAAGGAAAGGAAAGGAAAGTGATAGTGATAGTATGTCATCGGAATGTAATGACCTTTTACAGCAAAATGTAATATAAGCCAGTTTTAATAGTGGGCTCTCACCATTAGCCTGGTAGTGACCGTGGACACTCACCATTAGCCTGGTAGTGACCGTGGACACTCACCATTAGCCTGGTAGTGACCGTGGACACTCACCATTAGCCTGGCAGTGACCGTGGACACTCACCATTAGCCTGGTAGTGACCGTGGACACTCTCCATTAGCCTGGTAGTGACCGTGGACACTCACCATTAGCCTGGTAGTGACCGTGGACACTCACCATTAGCCTGGTAGTGACCGTGGACACTCACCATTAGCCTGGTAGTGACCGTGGACACTCACCATTAGCCTGGTAGTGACCGTGGACACTCACCATTAGCCTGGCAGTGACCGTGGACACTCACCATTAGCCTGGTAGTGACCGTGGACACTCTCCATTAGCCTGGTAGTGACCGTGGACACTCACCATTAGCCTGGTAGTGACCGTGGACACTCACCATTAGCCTGGTAGTGACCGTGGACACTCACCATTAGCCTGGTAGTGACCGTGGACACTCACCATTAGCCTGGTAGTGACCGTGGACACTCTCCATTAGCCTGGTAGTGACCGTGGACACTCTCCATTAGCCTGGTAGTGACCGTGGACACTCACCATTAGCCTGGTAGTGACCGTGGACACTCTCCATTAGCCTTGTAGTGACCGTGGACACTCTCCATTAGCCTGGTAGTGACCGTGGACACTCACCATTAGCCTGGTAGTGACCGTGGACACTCTCCATTAGCCTGGTAGTGACCGTGGACACTCTCCATTAGCCTGGTAGTGACCGTGGACACTTCCATTAGCCTGGTAGTGACCGTGGACACTCTCCATTAGCCTGGTAGTGACCGTGGACACTCCATTAGCCTGGTAGTGACCGTGGACACTCTCCATTAGCCTGGTAGTGACCGTGGACACTCTCCATTAGCCTGGTAGTGACCGTGGACACTCTCCATTAGCCTGGTAGTGACCGTGGACACTCTCCATTAGCCTGGTAGTGACCGTGGACACTCACCATTAGCCTGGTAGTGACCGTGGACACTCACCATTAGCCTGGTAGTGACCGTGGACACTCACCATTAGCCTGGTAGTGACCGTGGACACTCTCCATTAGCCTGGTAGTGACCGTGGACACTCACCATTAGCCTGGTAGTGACCGTGGACACTCACCATTAGCCTGGTAGTGACCGTGGACACTCACCATTAGCCTGGTAGTGACCGTGGACACTCACCATTAGCCTGGTAGTGACCGTGGACACTCTCCATTAGCCTGGTAGTGACCGTGGACACTCTCCATTAGCCTGGTAGTGACCGTGGACACTCCATTAGCCTGGTAGTGACCGTGGACACTCTCCATTAGCCTGGTAGTGACCGTGGACACTCTCCATTAGCCTGGTAGTGACCGTGGACACTCTCCATTAGCCTGGTAGTGACCGTGGACACTCTCCATTAGCCTGGTAGTGACCGTGGACACTCTCCATTAGCCTGGTAGTGACCGTGGACACTCTCCATTAGCCTGGTAGTGACCGTGGACACTCCATTAGCCTGGTAGTGACCGTGGACACTCCATTAGCCTGGTAGTGACCGTGGACACTCTCCATTAGCCTGGTAGTGACCGTGGACACTCACCATTAGCCTGGTAGTGACCGTGGACACTCACCATTAGCCTGGTAGTGACCGTGGACACTCTCCATTAGCCTGGTAGTGACCGTGGACACTCTCCATTAGCCTGGTAGTGACCGTGGACACTCTCCATTAGTCGGGTAGTGACCGTGGACACTCTCCATTATCCTGGTAGTGACCGTGGACACTCTCCATTAGCCTGGTAGTGACCGTGGAGACTCTCCATTATCCTGGTAGTGACCGTGGACACTCTCCATTAGCCTGGTAGTGACCGTGGACACTCTCCACTAGCCTTTTGTAGTGACCGTGGACACTCTCCATTAGCCTGGTAGTGACCGTGGACACTCTCCATTAGTCGGGTAGTGACCGTGGACACTCTCCATTAGCCTGGTAGTGACCGTGGACACTCTCCATTAGCCTGGTAGTGACCGTGGACACTCTCCATTATCCTGGTAGTGACCGTGGACACTCTCCATTAGCCTGGTAGTGACCGTGGACACTCCATTAGCCTGGTAGTGACCGTGGACACTCTCCATTAGCCTGGTAGTGACCGTGGAGACTCTCCATTATCCTGGTAGTGACCGTGGACACTCCATTAGCCTGGTAGTGACCGTGGACACTCTCCATTAGTCGGGTAGTGACCGTGGACACTCTCCATTATCCTGGTAGTGACCGTGGACACTCTCCATTAGCCTGGTAGTGACCGTGGACACTCTCCATTATCCTGGTAGTGACCGTGGACACTTTCCATTAGCCTGGTAGTGACCGTGGACACTCCATTAGCCTGGTAGTGACCGTGGACACTCTCCATTAGCCTGGTAGTGACCGTGGACACTCTCCATTAGTCGGGTAGTGACCGTGGACACACTCCATTAGCCTGGTAGTGACCATGGACACTCTCCATTAGCCTGGTAGTGACCGTGGACACTCTCCATTAGTCGGGTAGTGACCGTGGACACTCTCCATTAGCCTGGTAGTGACCGTGGACACTCTCCATTATCCTGGTAGTGACCGTGGACACTCTCCATTAGCCTGGTAGTGACCGTGGACACTCTCCATTAGTCGGGTAGTGACCGTGGACACTCCATTAGCCTGGTAGTGACCGTGGACACTCTCCATTAGCCTGGTAGTGACCGTGGACACTCTCCATTAGTCGGGTAGTGACCGTGGACACTCTCCATTAGCCTGATAGTGACCGTGGACACTCACCATTAGCCTGGTAGTGACCGTGGACACTCTCCATTAGTCGGGTAGTGACCGTGGACACTCTCCATTAGCCTGGTAGTGACCGTGGACACTCTCCATTAGCCGGGTAGTGACCGTGGACACTCTCCATTAGCCTGGTAGTGACCGTGGACACTCTCCATTAGTCGGGTAGTGACCGTGGACACTCTCCATTAGCCTGGTAGTGACCGTGGACACTCTCCATTAGTCGGGTAGTGACCGTGGACACTCTCCATTAGCCTGGTAGTGACCGTGGACACTCTCCATTAGTCGGGTAGTGACCGTGGACACTCTCCATTAGCCTGGTAGTGACCGTGGACACTCTCCATTAGTCGGGTAGTGACCGTGGACACTCACCATTAGCCTGGTAGTGACCGTGGACACTCTCCATTAGTCGGGTAGTGACCGTGGACACTCTCCATTAGCCTGGTAGTGACCGTGGACACTCTCCATTAGTCGGGTAGTGACCGTGGACACTCTCCATTAGCCTGGTAGTGACCGTGGACACTCTCCATTAGTCGGGTAGTGACTGTGGACACTCTCCATTAGCCTGGTAGTGACCGTGGACACTCTCCATTAGTCGGGTAGTGACCGTGGACACTCACCATTAGCCTGGTAGTGACCGTGGACACTCTCCATTAGTCGGGTAGTGACCGTGGACACTCTCCATTAGCCTGGTAGTGACCGTGGACACTCTCCATTAGTCGGGTAGTGACCGTGGACACTCTCCATTAGCCTGGTAGTGACCGTGGACACTCCATTAGTCGGGTAGTGACCGTGGACACTCTCCATTAGCCTGGTAGTGACCGTGGACACTCTCCATTAGTCGGTAGTGACCGTGGACACTCTCCATTAGCCTGGTAGTGACCGTGGACACTCTCCATTAGTCGGGTAGTGACCGTGGACACTCACCATTAGCCTGGTAGTGACCGTGGACACTCCATTAGTCGGGTAGTGACCGTGGACACTCTCCATTAGCCTGGTAGTGACCGTGGACACTCTCCATTAGTCGGGTAGTGACCGTGGACACTCACCATTAGCCTGGTAGTGACCGTGGACACTCTCCATTAGTCGGGTAGTGACCGTGGACACTCACCATTAGCCTGGTAGTGACCGTGGACACTCTCCATTAGTCGGGTAGTGACCGTGGACACTCACCATTAGCCTGGTAGTGACCGTGGACACTCCATTAGTCGGGTAGTGACCGTGGACACTCACCATTAGCCTGGTAGTGACCGTGGACACTCTCCATTAGTCGGGTAGTGACCGTGGACACTCACCATTAGCCTGGTAGTGACCGTGGACACTCTCCATTAGTCGGGTAGTGACCGTGGACACTCACCATTAGCCTGGTAGTGACCGTGGACACTCTCCATTAGCCTGGTAGTGACCGTGGACACTCACCATTAGCCTGGTAGTGACCGTGGACACTCACCATTAGCCTGGTAGTGACCGTGGACACTCACCATTAGCCTGGTAGTGACCGTGGACACTCACCATTAGCCTGGTAGTGACCGTGGACACTCACCATTAGCCTGGTAGTGACCGTGGACACTCACCATTAGCCTGGTAGTGACCGTGGACACTCACCATTAGCCTGGTAGTGACCGTGGACACTCACCATTAGCCTGGTAGTGACCGTGGACACTCACCATTAGCCTGGTAGTGACCGTGGACACTCCATTAGTCGGGTAGTGACCGTGGACACTCACCATTAGCCTGGTAGTGACCGTGGACACTCACCATTAGTCGGGTAGTGACCGTGGACACTCACCATTAGCCTGGTAGTGACCGTGGACACTCACCATTAGCCTGGTAGTGACCGTGGACACTCACCATTAGCCTGGTAGTGACCGTGGACACTCACCATTAGCCTGGTAGTGACCGTGGACACTCACCATTAGCCTGGTAGTGACCGTGGACACTCACCATTAGCCTGGTAGTGACCGTGGACACTCACCATTAGCCTGGTAGTGACCGTGGACACTCACCATTAGCCTGGTAGTGACCGTGGACACTCACCATTAGCCTGGTAGTGACCGTGGACAGTCACCATTAGCCTTGTAGTGACCGTGGACACTCACCATTAGCCTGGTAGTGACCGTGGACACTCACCATTAGCCTGGTAGTGACCGTGGACACTCACCATTAGCCTGGTAGTGACCGTGGACACTCACCATTAGCCTGGTAGTGACCGTGGACACTCACCATTAGCCTGGTAGTGACCGTGGACACTCACCATTAGCCTGGTAGTGACCGTGGACACTCACCATTAGCCTGGTAGTGACCGTGGACACTCACCATTAGCCTGGTAGTGACCGTGGACACTCACCATTAGCCTGGTAGTGACCGTGGACACTCACCATTAGCCCAGTAGTGACCGTGGACACTCACCATTAGCCTGGTAGTGACCGTGGACACTCACCATTAGCCTGGTAGTGACCGTGGACACTCACCATTAGCCTGGTAGTGACCGTGGACACTCCATTAGTCGGGTAGTGACCGTGGACACTCACCATTAGCCTGGTAGTGACCGTGGACACTCACCATTAGCTGGTAGTGACCGTGGAGTATCTTCATGGCGGTAGTTGATTGGTCTGCGTGTTAAACCATGACTGGTTGTGGTGGCCCCAGACGCCAACGGTGGGCGCCGTTGGCTGTGCCTCGTACAAGAGTTGTTACATTCTTGTACCGCCTGGTTGATACCTGGTTGCAGTGTTTACCTGTTGTTGTTGTTAAAGATTTGCTACAAGGAACAAAGTTCCAAGTAGCACGGGCTATGGTGAGCCCGTGTATGTGTTTACCTGATTTGATTTGATTGTTGCCGCCGGAGTCAGCCAGTTTATTGTGCACCCCATACCCATCCTGTGAGCGGTAGCGCAAAA
>WNGS01158811.1:98480-109837 GCA_020271785.1 Procambarus virginalis
GTCACATCCAGTATCTCCAGATTTGTTTCACCTCTCCTAGAGTGAATAAAATAACCGTCCAGTATTTTCCTCTGGTCTCTCATCTTGCAACCAACGTCTCCACGCTGGTTCTAATGTAAAAACATGAAATCTTTCGACGATTTCTTCGCATACTTCCTTATCATTCTCTGTGGAGCTCCTTGTCTCCTCATCTGAGTACATGGTCTCGCACTGTCGTTTTCTCCTTATATGGCTACAGACAGCTTTGGTTGGTCCTCAGCTTTTGGAATAATGTCATTTTCAAATTGCTTCTCGGCTTCTCTCCTATCTTGGTTGTATTTCCTTCTGGTTCTCTTTAGTGCCTCTATATTTTCCTCTGTTCCTAGTTCTCTGTGCTTGTTCTAGGTGTTTTGTTCATTCTTTATTTTCTTCCATTATCATGTTGGTGGTTGTGGAGGGGGGGGGAGAGTGGAGACATCACCCCTGTGGGGAGGAGACATCACCCCTGGGGGTGGAGACATCATCCCTGGGGGTGGAGACATCACCCCTGGGGGGAGACATCACCCCTGGGGTGGAGACATCACCCCTGGGGGAGGAGACATCACCCCTGGGGTGGAGACATCACCCCTGGGGAGGAGACATCACCCCTGGGGGTGGAGACATCACCCCTGGGGGTGGAGACATCACCCCTGGGGGTGGAGACATCACCCCTGGGGGTGGAGACATCACCCCTGGGGGTGGAGACATCACCCCTGGGGGTGGAGACATCACCCCTGGGGGTGGAGACATCACCCTGGGGAGGAGACATCACCCCTGGGGGTGGAGACATCACCCCTGGGGGTGGAGACATCACCCCTGGGGGTGGAGACATCACCCCTGGGGAGGAGACATCACCCCTGGGGGTGGAGACATCATCCCTGGGGGTGAGACATCACCCCTGGGGGTGGAGACATCATCCCTGGGGGTGGAGACATCACCCCTGGGGTGGAGACATCACCCCTGGGGTGGAGACAGCGGTGCCACCCACAGACACAGGTAATAAGGTGACCTGGTCTCTACAACAAGTCACATGTAGTCGTGTACTTTACCCAAGGAAAAAAAATGCTACATAAAACAAATTATGTAGCGTTTTCTGTTGATGATTCGTCTGGTTGGTTAGATTAGGGCACGTTAGTGCAAGAGTTTATTGAGGTGAGCGTTCACCACCACACGTGTGGCCTGGTGAACGTTCACCACCACACGTGTGGCCTGGTGAACGTTCACCACCACACGTGTGACCTGGTGAACGTTCACCACCACACGTGTGGCCTGGTGAACGTTCACCACCACACGTGTGGCCTGGTGAACGTTCACCACCACACGTGTGGCCTGGTGAACGTTCACCACCACACGTGTGGCCTGGTGAACGTTCACCACCACACGTGTGACCTGGTGAACGTTCACCACCACACGTGTGGCCTGGTGAACGTTCACCACCACACGTGTGGCCTGGTGAACGTTCACCACCACACGTGTGGCCTGGTGAACGTTCACCACCACACGTGTGGCCTGGTGAACGTTCACCACCACACGTGTGGCCTGGTGAACGTTCACCACCACACGTGTGGCCTGGTGAACGTTCACCACCACACGTGTGGCCTGGTGAACGTTCACCACCACACGTGTGGCCTGGTGAACGTTCACGACCACACGTGTGGCCTGGTGACCGTTCACCACTACACGTGTGGCCTGGTGAACGTTCACGACCACACGTGTGGCCTGGTGACCGTTCACGACCACACGTGTGACCTGGTGAACGTTCACCACCACACGTGTGACCTGGTGACCGTTCACGACCACACGTGTGGCCTGGTGAACGTTCACGACCACACGTGTGGCCTGGTGAACGTTCACGACCACACGTGTGACCTGGTGACCGTTCACGACCACACGTGTGACCTGGTGACCGTTCACGACCACACGTGTGACCTGGTGAACGTTCACCACCACACGTGTGGCCTGGTGAACGTTCACCACCACACGTGTGGCCTGGTGAACGTTCACCACCACACGTGTGGCCTGGTGAACGTTCACGACCACACGTGTGACCTGGTGAACGTTCACGACCACACGTGTGGCCTGGTGACCGTTCACGACCACACGTGTGACCTGGTGAACGTTCACGACCACACGTGTGGCCTGGTGAACGTTCACCACCACACGTGTGGCCTGGTGAACGTTAACGACCACACGTGTGACCTGGTGAACGTTCACGACCACACGTGTGGCCTGGTGAACGTTCACCACCACACGTGGCCTGGTGAACGTTCACCACCACACGTGTGGCCTGGTGACCGTTCGGTGGTGAACGTTCACGACCACACGTGTGGCCTGGTGAACGTTCACGACCACACGTGTGGCCTGGTGACCGTTCACGACCACACGTGTGGCCTGGTGACCGTTCACCACCACACGTGTGGCCTGGTGAACGTTCACGACCACACGTGTGGCCTGGTGACCGTTCACGACCACACGTGTGGCCTGGTGAACGTTCACCACCACACGTGTGGCCTGGTGAACGTTCACGACCACACGTGTGGCCTGGTGAACGTTCACCACCACACGTGTGGCCTGGTGACCGTTCACGACCACACGTGTGGCCTGGTGAACGTTCACCACCACACGTGTGGCCTGGTGAACGTTCACGACCACACGTGTGACCTGGTGACCGTTCACCACCACACGTGTGGCCTGGTGAACGTTCACGACCACAGGTGTGGCCTGGTGAACGGTCACGACCACACGTGTGGCCTGGTGAACGGTCACCACCACACGTGTGGCCTGGTGAACGTTCACGACCACACGTGTGGCCTGGTGAACGTTCACGACCACACGTGTGGCCTGGTTAACGTTCACGACCACACGTGTGGCCTGGTGAACGGTCACGACCACACGTGTGGCCTGGTGAACGGTCACGACCACATGTGTGGCCTGGTGAACGGTCACGACCACACGTGTGGCCTGGTGAACGGTCACGACCACACGTGTGGCCTGGTGAACGGTCACGACCACACGTGTGGCCTGGTGAACGGTCACGACCACACGTGTGGCCTGGTGGAGTGAGACAGCAGGATGGACCACTTACGATCATCCCACTATAACGTGTGTGTAGAGGAGCAGCCGTTGGTAGACATGTGTGCCTTAGTGTGTTAGTGTGGCGGCTGTCACCCACTCTTGTGCTGTTCCCGTATTTTATCTGTAACGAGGCGGCCTGGTCGTTATACGCTGGATATATTTAAATGAGGAGCTTCCACTACCTGGTTATGGGCAGTGTGGCCGCTCCTCACCCGTCTTGGTGGCTCCCAACCCTCTCCTTTGGCTGATGGTCTTCTCCTGTCTCGTCCCTGGCTGGCGGTGGCTCCTGTCTGAGCAGAATTCTGTGTTGAGTTTCACTTACGAGATGGAGAAGGATGGGAAGCTGCCCTTTCTAGATGTAACAGTCATGGAAAGGAGCGGAGGTTTCCACACTGCAGTCTACACTAAGGAAACAAACATAGGAATGTGCCTCAATGCCAACAGTGACTGCCCAGACAGGTACAAGAGGAGTGTTGTTAACGTTTATGTCGAGCGTGCTCTCAGCCACAGCTCAGGATGGAAGCAAGTCGATGAAGAACTCTGTAGGGTAAGGCAGGTCCTAGTCAACAACGGCTTCTCCAATGGTTTCGTTGAAGACATCATAAGAAGGAAGGTGAAACGCCATGCAACCTCTGAAGAGTCAACTAACACAACACCTGTACCCCCTATTAGACTATTTTACAGGAACTTCTTCTCCACAGCTCATAAAACGGAGGAAAGGGTCCTGAAAGATATTGTTAATAGAAACGTTATCCCTACAGACAAAAATCAGAAGATACAACTGACGATTTACTATAAAACCAAAAAAACGGCCAGCCTACTCATGAGAAACTCTCCAGACACAAAGCAGAACGCTTTAAAAGAAACCAACGTCGTCTATGCCTTCAAATGCCCACTTGGGGACTGTAAGCCTCAAAGAACTCAGTATACATGCAAGACAACAACATCTCTTTCCAGGCGATTAACGATGCATAAGCAACAGGGCTCCATTAAGGAACATATACTCTCTTCCCACAACCAGACCATCACCAGATAAATCTTAGCAAAAACACAGAAATCATCGATAGATACAGCGATAGCTGACGGCTCGACATCTGCGAGGCACTACACATCAAGAAGTCAACACCAGCAACCAACAGCCAATTAATGCACAACTATATTCTACCCACTTCAAGACTCCGCTCCAATATAGATGCATCAAATAATATGGGCCAATAGGCCCTCTGCAGTTACTTCCATTCTTACCTTCAATACCCATTGTTTCGTGTTCTATCCTGTGTTGAAAGTTGTGTTCACCTCATCCAAAACTGTTGTAACATATCACCTCACCCAAAATGCGGGTATAAAATATAATGAAAGTTGTTTAAATCATAGCATAAGTAAGAACTCTGTTTAGTGTTTGCAGGTTATAGTTGTGTGTGTGTAAACTAAAAGTCTTTGAAAATGTAATAAGTTATTACGAAACGCGTTCAAGTGTCGCGTCAGACTAGAAATAAAAATGAATTTTGGAGAATTGGTTTTTCAATTACCATCAACAGTGAAAAGAAACATAAGAAATATTGAGAAAATTCGTGTTAGAATTATTAATCTTACTTTTTCGGTCATATTTAATAATATATGTCTACAGGAAAGACTGCTACCAAAATATACTAATATATTATATATATATATATATATATATATATATATATATATATATATATATATATATATATATATATATATATATATATATATATATATATATAATTATATATACACATGGAAAATACTGGAGGGCCAGGTCCCAAATCTGCACAGTAAAATAACAACGTACTGGAGTGAACGATATGGAAGAAAATGCAAGATTGAACCAGTGAAGAACAGAGGTGCCATAGGCACAATCAGAGAACACTGTATGAACATCAGAGGTCCGCGGTTGTTCAACGTCCTCCCAGCGACTATAAGAAATATTGCCGGAACAACCGTGAACATCTTCAAGAGAAAACTGGATTGTTTCCTCCAAGGAGTGCCGGACCAGCCGGGCTGTGGTGGGTATGTGGGCCTGCGGGCCGCTCCAAGCAACAGCCTGGTGGACCAAACTCTCACAAGTCAAGCCTCCCAGAACCCCATGAAGGAGGTGTGGTCATATGCCGTGTTGGTATATATTGTTCATGTACAAGTATACACATAAGGTGAGTAGTTAGAGATACAGCCTGAGTGTGTTCCATAGAGAAGTGTGCGCCATAGTCATACTATATATCCACCCAAGGTGACATAGAGCACATTAAGGGAGACTCATAAGTATAGGTGAGGGCGGCTGGTCCTCCCTGATGGATCACAACACCTGCTCACTATATACCATCTTAAGGCACTCATAATAATATATATAAAGACCTTGAGTGCTACTTCTTCTAGGTGGTTGTGGGTGTCTTGTCCTCTACACTTGTGCAGGATGCACGCTCCAAGTTGTGCAGGATGCACGCTCTAAGTTGTGCAGGATGCACGCTCTAAGTTGTGCAGGATGCACGCTCTAAGTTGTGCAGGATGCACGCTCTAAGTTGTGCAGGATGCACGCTCTAAGTTGTGCAGGATGCACGCTCTAATAAGTTGTGCAGAATGCACGCTCTAATAAGTTGTGCAGGATGCACGCTCTAAGTTGTGCAGGATGCACGCTCTAAGTTGTGCAGGATGCACGCTCTAATAAGTTGTGCAGGATGCACGCTCTAATAAGTTGTGCAGGATGCACGCTCTAATAAGTTGTGCAGGATGCACGCTCTAATAAGTTGTGCAGGATGCACGCTCTAATAAGTTGTGCAGGATGCACGCTCTAAGTTGTGCAGGATGCACGCTCTAAGTTATACAAGTATAGTGGTCATTTCTTGCTCTATAATACACAAGTGTTCTATGTATTATTTATATAAAATGTTGTATGCAAATCATGAATTTATCTTTACCCGTCATTATTCTGTGAAGTGAATCCTTGTCTTGTGAGCCTGAGTATTATGAGGGATGTTCATGACCTCCTTTTCCTTGACAGGTGAGTGGGAGAGGATGAGAGCGTGGTGAGGTGACGGGTGAGTCTACCCCCCGCCCACACTCTACTATATATATATGCCTAACCTGTGATAAAAAAACATTTTTTTTTAAAGCGCCCTCTGTTGGACGGTAAGAGCAACACACGCTGTAATCTCTGAAAGTTCTTCACCAATTGCTTTGAAATTTTGTCACAACGTTACATTCGAATAATCTGTAATTTGTAATCTTCTTACATCTACATGTATTTATTTTTTTTAGGATGACTTTTGGAGAACTCCTTTTCCAGTTAAACCAAGAGTCTACTACACCACGAGTGGTGAGGCTGACCCACTACACCACGGGTGGTGAGCCTGACCCACTACACCACGGGGGGTGAGCCTGACCCACTACACCACATGGGAGTGAGCGCTGACACCAACTACACCATGGGTTGGTGAGCCTGAACCACACGCACACCATGGGAGGTGAGCCCTGTACACACTACATCCATGGGAGGTGAGCTGATCCCACGACACCATGGGAGTTGGGTCCCTGACCCACTACACCAATTCGATGGTGAGCCTGACCCCTCTACACCATTGCGAGTGTGTGAGCCTGTCACCCACTACACCACGGCTGTGAGCCTTGTAAACCCAATACACCATGGGGTGAGCCTGGACCACTACACCATCGGGTGTGGAGTCGCCTGACCCACTACCACCACGGTGGTGAGCCTGACCCCACTCACACAGGTGGCCCGACCTAACCTGGGTGGTAGCTGACCACTACACCATGGTGGTGAGGCCTGCCCACTACACCACATGGGTGGTCTGAAGTCCTGAACCCACTACCACCCATGGTGAGTGCCTGACTCCACTACTCACCACGGTGAAGTGAGGCTGACCCACTACCCACATGTGCTGAGGCCTGACCCACTACACACGAGGGTGAGCTGACCCACTACACCATCGGGTGGTGAGCCTGACCCACTACCCACGGGTGGTGAGCCTGACCCAACTACACCATGGGAGGTGAGCCTGACCCATACACCATGTCGGTGGTCTGAGCTGACCCCTACAACCATGGGAGGTGAGGCTGACCCACTACACCATGGGAAGTGAGCCTGACCCACACACCATGGGTGGTGAGGGCCTGACCACACTACACCATGGGTGGTGAGCTTGACCCACTACACCATGGGAGAGTGAGCTGACCCACTACACCATGGAGGGTGAGCTCTGACCCCCTACACATGGGAAAGTGGCTGTACATGAATGCCAGGGTGGCTCTGAGGCCATGTTATCACCCATCGTGAGCAAAAACCATAGGTAGTCCTTCGTGATGGCTGACACCAATGGCCGTACCAACACAACCAGGGTGAGTGGACTAATACCATGGTTACTGACTCCACTACACATGGCGAGTGACGCCTGACCACTACACCTAGGCAGTGTCTCGAGCTGACCCCTGACACCATGGGTGGTGAGCTGACCCCCTACACCATGGTTGAGGTGAATCCCCATTGCGGTGGGCTGACCCACTACACCCAGTCGGGTGGTGGGTGACTCAACCTACCATGGTGGTTGAGTGCAGGTGGGCCCCCCCTGACCCCACTACATCCCAACATGGTGATGCAGGCCTGACCACTCACCATGGGTGGCTGAGCCTGACCCACTAACCATGGTCGGTGAGGCTGATTCCCACTACACCACGTGGTGCAGCTGAACGTTCTGCGATAGGAGTGCCGCGACCCACTACATCCACGGGTGAGGTGAGCCTTCACCCACTACACCAATGTCGGGGTGGCCTTCACGTCTTGAGCCTGACCCACTACACCACGGGTAGGTGAGGCCTGCCCACTTACACCATGGGGGTGAGCCTGACCCACTACACCATGGGCTGTTGCCCTGAGCCCCAGGGTGGCTCACCCACCTACACCACGGGGGGTGAGCCTGACTCCACTACACCCTGGGTGGTGAGGCCGACCCCCTACAAACACGGTGGTGCAGTCCTGACCCACTACCCCATGGGTGGTGAGCCTGACCCGCTACACCATGGGTGGTGAGCCTGACCCGCTACACCATGGGAGGTGAGACTGACCCACTACAAACACACCATGGAGGTGAGCCTGACCCACTACAACATGGGAGGCATGAAGCTGAACCACTACACCATGGGTGGTGAGCTTGACCCACTACACCATGGGAAGTGAGCCTGACCCACTACACCGATGGGAGGTGAGGAGCCCTGACCCACTACACCATGGGAAGTGAGCCTGACCCACTACACCATGGGTGGTGAAGCTGACCCACTACACCATGGGTGGTGAGCTTGACCCACTACACCATGGGTGGTGAGCCGGACCCACTACACCATGGGTGGCGAGCCTGACCCACTACATACACCCGGATGGGAGGTGAGCATGACCCACTACACCATGGGGTGGGTAGGCCTGACCCAACTACACCTGCATGGTGAGCCAGGGGGGGGTGACCCACTACACCATGGGAGGTGAGCCTGACCCCACTACACCATGGGTGGTGATCCTGACCCACTACACCATGGGAAGTGAGCCTGACCCCACTACACCATGGGAGGTAAGCCTGACCCACTACACCATGGGTGGTGAGCCCTGACCCACTACACCATGGGTGGTGAGCCTGACCCGCTACACCATGGGAGGTGAGCTTGACCCACTACACCATGGGTGGCGAGGCTGACCCACTACACCATGGGTGGTGAGCCTGACCAACTACACCATGGGAGGTGAGCCTGACCCACTACACCATAGGAGGTGAGGCCTGACCCACTACACCATGGGTGGTGAAGCTGACCCACTACACCATGGGTGGCGAGGCTGACCCACTACACCATGGGTGGTGAAGCTGAACCACTACACCATGGGAGGTGAGCTTGACCCACTACACCATGGGTGGCGAGGGCTGACCCACTACACCATGGGAGGTGAGCCTGACCCCACTACACCATGGGTGGTGAGGCTGACCCACTACACCATGGGTGGTGAGGCTGACCACCCTACACCATGGGTGGTGAGGCTGACCCACTACACCACGGGTGGTGAGCCTGACCCGCTACACCATGGGAGGTGAGCTTGACCCACTACACCATGGGTAGTGAGGCTGACCCACTACGAACCCCATGGGTAATGAGGCTGACCCACTACACCATGGGAGGGTGAAGTCTGACCCACTACACCATGGGCGGTGAGGCTGACCCACTACACCACGGGTGGTGAGCCTGACCCGCTACACCATGGGTGGTGAGCTTGACCCACTACACCATGGGAGGTAAGCCTGACCCACTACACCATGGGTAGTGAGGCTGACCCCACTACACCATGGGTAGTGAGCCTGACCCACTACACCATGGGTAGTGAGCCTGACCAACTACACCATGGGAGGTGAGCTTGACCCACTACACCATGGGTGGTGAAGCTGACCCACTACACCATGGGTAGTGGAAGGCTGACCCACTACACCTGGGAGGTGAGCCTGACCCACTACTCCATGGGTGGTGAGCCTGACCCAATACACCATGGGTGGTGAGCCTGACACACTACACCATGGGAGGTGAGCCTGACCCACTACACCAGGGTGGTGAGCCTGACCCCACTACACCATGGGTTGGTGAGCCTGCCCCACTACACCATGGGTGGTGAGCCTGACCCGCTACACCATGGGTGGTGAGCTTGACCCACTACACCATGGGAGGTGAGCCTGACCCACTACACCATGGGAGGTGAGCCTGAACCCACTACAAACATGGGTGGTGAGCCTGACCCACTACACCACGAGTGGTGAGCCTGACCCACTACACCATGGGTGGTGAAGCTGACCCACTACACCATGGGTGGTGAAGCTGACCCACTACACCATGGGTAGTGCGCCTAAACCCACTACACCATGGGAGGTGAGCTTGACCCACTACACCATGGGAAGTGAGGCTGACCCACTACACCCATGGGTAGTGAGGCTGACCCACTACACCATGGGAGGTGAGCCTCCTGACCCACTACACCATGGGTGGTGAGGCTGACCCACTACACCACGGGGGGTGAGCCTGACCCACTACACAATGGGAGGTGAGCCTGACCCCACTACACTACCATGGGTGTGAGCGTGACCCACTACACCATGGGAGGTGAGCTTGACCCACTACACCATGGGAAGTGAGCCTGACCCACTACACCATGGGAGTGGAGGCCTGACACCACTACACCATGGGAGGGTGAGCTTGCCCCACTACACCATGGGTGGTGAGGCTGACCCACTACACCACGGGTGGTGAGCCTGACCCACTACACCAGGGAGGTGAGGCTGACCCACTACACCATAGGTGGTGAGGCTGACCCACTACACCATGGGTGGCGAGGCTGACCCACTACACCATGGGTGGTGAAGCTGAACCACTACACCATGGGAGGTGAGGCTGACCCACTACACCATGGGTGGCGAGGCTGACCCACTACACCATGGGAGGTGAGCCTGACCCACTACACATGGGTGGTGAGGCTGACCCACTACACCATGGGTGGTGAGGCTGACCCCACTACACCATGGGTGGTGAGCTTGACCCACTACACCATGGGAGGTGAGGCTGACCCACTACACCATGGGCGGTGAGCCTGACCCACTACACCATGGGAGGTGAGGCTGACCCACTACACCATGTGAGGTGAGGCTGACCCACTACACCATGGGTGGTGAGCCTGACACACTACACCATGGGTGGTGAGCCTGACCAACTACACCAGGGGAGGTGAGCCTGACCCACTACACCATGGGAGGTGAGCTTGACCCACTACACCATGGGAGGTGAGCCTGACCCACTACACCATGGGGGGGTGAGCCTGACCCACTACACCATGGGTGGTGAGCCTGACCCACTACACCCATGGGTAGTGAGCCTGACCCACTACACCATGGGAGGTGAGCCTGACCCACTCACACCAAGGGTGGTGAGCCTGACCCACTACACCATGGGTGGTGAGCCTGACCCACTACACCACGAGTGGTGAGGCTGACCCACTACACCAATGGGTAGTGAGGCTGACCCACTACACCATGGGAGGTGAGCCTGACCCCACTACACCATGGGGGGTGAGCCTGACCCACTACACCATGGGAGATCCTCCCGACAATTTCAATATTACTACAACTTTGGTAGTTAAGAACCAGGAGCCCCCGAGATTCACCATAACAATTATTTAGGAGGAGATTTACCTGCGACAATAGTGGCTGTGGCCC
>WNGS01158814.1:0-11869 GCA_020271785.1 Procambarus virginalis
AGTGACGTCATGCACTAAACAGGACTCCAGTGAAGTCATGCACTAAGCAGGACCCCACTGACGTCATGCACTAAACAGGACCCCAGTGACGTCATGCACTAAACAGGACCCCAGTGACGTCATGCACTAAGCAGGACCCCAGTGACGTCATGAACTAAACAGGACCCCAGTGACGTCATGCACTAAACAGGACCCCAGTGACGTCATGCACTAAACAGGACCCCAGTGACGTCATGCACTAAACCGGACCCCAGTGACGTCATGCACTAAGCAGGACCCCAGTGACGTCATACACTAAGCGGCCCCAGTGACGTCATGCACTAAGCAGGACCCCAGTGACGTCATGCACTAAACAGGACCCCAGTGACGTCATGCACTAAGCAGGTCCCCAGTGACGTCATGCACTAAACAGGTCCCCAGTGACGTCATGCACTAAACAGGACCCCAGTGACGTCATGCACTAAGCAGGACCCCAGTGACGTCATGCACTAAACAGGACCCCAGTGACGTCATGCACTAAGCGGACCCCAGTGACGTCATGCACTAAGCAGGACCCATGTGGCGTCATGCACTAAACAGGACCCCAGTGACGTTATGCACTAAGCAGGACCCCAGTGACTTCATGCACTAAACAGGTCCCCAGTGACGTCATGCACTAAGCAGGACCCCAGTGACGTCATGCACTAAACTTGACCCCACTGACGTCATTCACTAAGCAGGACCCCAGTGACGTCATGCATTAAACAGGACCCCAGTGACGTCATGCATTAAACCGAACCCCAGTGTCGTCATGCACTAAGCAGGACCCCAGTGACGTCATGCAATAAGCAGGACCACAGTGACGTCATGCACTAAACAGGACCCCAGTTACGTCTTTCACTAAGCAGGACCCCAGTGACTTCATGCACTAAACAGGACCCCAGTGACGTCATGCATTAAACCGGACCCCAGTGACGTCATACACTAAGCAGGACCCATGTGACGTCATGCACTAAGCAAGACCCCAGTGACGTCATGCACTAAGCAGGACCCCAGTGACGTCATGCACTAAGCAGGACCCCAGTGACGTCATGCACTAAGCAGAACCCCTCATGAATGTGAGGACTCTGACATGCGAATGGACTCACTACTGTGTGCGGTGATCATTGTATGGCACTGTTAAACACCTGCTTTCTGGTTGTTTCTTGAATTCGGTGAATGAACGGCTGTGAATGATGTAAATGTGTAAACATCAGTCATGAGGAGGAGGAGGGTGATGTCTCCATGACAACGGCGTCGCATCTTCCCTTTAACCGGTATTTAAATACTACATAACAAGTGAATGAGAAAGATCTTAACTCTGTTGCAACATCATCAATCATCGAGGTTCTAAACTCTATGACCAAGTATTAGAATATGTTGCACCATCATCATGCTTCTGAACTCTATGACCAAGTATTAGGATACATTGCAACGTCATGAGTCATCAAGGTTCTGAACTCTATGACCAATATTATATTGTGGGTTGGTGTTGTCGTCGTTGATCCTTCTTTATGGATAACCCAACCCAAAACTCGGTAGAGTGCTTATACTTTACCAGGAGATCACCCTGGGCGCTTCGGGCTCTTGGAGAGGGGCTCAATGTCACACGTTTAGGGAATGCAGCTCTAATACTTAGCCTCATTGTCACGTACACACACCCACTCGAGCCGCTGTGACTCCCCACTCTCTTCTTATGTAATATGATCTCCTCAATCCCTTTTATTTTTATTAATTTTCCGTTCTACCCTGTCAACAGCTGTGGTTTTTGGTTCTTTCTCTCTCTCTCCTTCTTTCCTACTTCCTGGGAAGCCTCACTAGGACAAGGGCAAACACCAGCAAATTTGAATACATTTACTGGACAAAGCACATACACAATAAATACATATAATAATAATAATAATGAATCCTACACTCTATACTATTTCAGTCAGGTTGCACTCCAACACCATCAGAACCCTATCATCTGCTTATCAAGTGGTATCCTATTTCCTGATTCACCACCTAATAATACCAACCTCCTCAAGTAGGTCAAGTCTTATAACACAATGTTGCACTATCAGCAAGAGAATATACATATCTATAAACATGTGCAAGGAAAACCAGCGTATGAATGCAATAACATAAATATTAGTATAAATGTTCCTTGATATACAACAATGATCAATCGATCACCCTATCAGTCCTAGAACATGTATGTATGTCTCTGCAGGTAATCCAGCCTACGACCGTAACTCTATACTTCAGTATAAGTACTCCTTGGCACAAGAATGGCAAACAATCACTCACCTTTCACTGCGTCTTGCACGCTAATGACAACCAAACACTCTACCAACTCCCTACAAGTAATCAACCAGAACTTCCCTTCCACATCTGGAAGTTCGCTACCCTGATAACTTCAGGTTCTTCCGGGTTTATCTACCAGGATCCTCCGCAGTTCTTCCAGGCTGCTACACCATGAAGTTTTCCTTGAGCCACTATGGTGCTTCACTACTTCTACCAGGGTCCTCCACAGCTCTCCTGGCTGCTACACCATGAAGTCTTCCTTGATCAACAATGGTGCTTCACCATTGTTGCTCCATGCTCCGCCCGGCCAGGCGGCCCTCAGGGCAGCTACCCCGCCAGGAGCTGGGCTCCCTCAGTCATCTGCCAGCGCTCAGAGGAGACGGACATCGCTCCATCCTCCAGGACGTTCCTCCATCTCCACTCTCTTATTTTAGGCCTTCTGCCTTACCAAAACATGTCTAACTTATCAATAAACATTCGCTATGATCGCTGGGCACACGATCAATTACAAGTAATCACTATAAACTGGCTTAAAATCATGCTTACCACAGATTGTCTAGTCGAGGACGCTCTCCCTCTGACGGAGTCTGATCAGGGCGCTCCCCCGGCCCACGATAATGTCTCTGGGCGGCTTAAAAACTCTCATTGCCATCCAGGACTTGAGACCTCACGTTCCCGGCTCGATTCCACAGCTGGAACGTCTGCACACTTCCTTTCTCTTGAAGGTATATCCAACAAGGGATCCTCACCAACGGGAGCTCAAATGGAGCGCAGCATCCCCTCACGATGTCTGGTACTCAAGTAAGGTCAGAGCCCTCCCGAAGCGAGCCTCACGCCTCCAGCAAATTATCCACATCTCATAACCAATCATTTATCCATTGTCTTATTCACTGCCCATATTCTTAAACTCTCTGGAAAATTTACCCAATTATTTTTACATATGAATCTTCATGTCTGTATATCTCCGACCTCCTAGTCAGGTCAGGCTTCATAGAATAATTCTCAGAGGGGAGACTCGTTTTTCGGCTACCTGGGATCATAACAACCCCCAGTGACGTCATGCATTAAGAAGGACCCCAGTGACGTCATGCACTATGCAGGACCCCAGTGATGTCATGCTCTAAGCAGGACCCCAGTGATGTCATGTACTAAGCAGGACCCCAGTGACGTCATGCACTAAGCAGGAGACCAGTGACATCATGCTCTAAGCAGGATCCAGGTGACTTCATTCACCAAGCAGAACTCTAGTGACGTCATGCACTAAGCAGGACCCCAGTGACGTCAAACACTAAGCAGGACCCCTCATGAATGTAATTACCTAAGTGTAATTACCTAAGTGTAGTTACAGGATGAGAGCTACGCTCGTGGTGTCCCGTCTTCCCAGCACTCTTTGTCATATAACGCTTTGAAACTACTGACGGTCTTGGCCTCCACCACCTTCTCCCCTAACTTGTTCCAACCGTCTACCACTCTGTTTGCGAAAGTGAATTTTCTTATATTTCTTCGGCATCTGTGTTTAGCTAGTTTATATCTATGACCTCTTGTTCTTAAAGTTCCAGGTCTCAGGAAATCTTCCCTATCGATTTTATCAATGCCTGCTTACTATTTTGTATGTAGTGATCATATCACCTATTTTTCTTCTGTCTTCTAGTTTTGGCATATTTAATGCCTCTAACCTCTCCTCGTAGCTCTTGCCCTTCAGTTCTGGGAGCCACTTAGTAGCATGTCTTTGCACCTTTTCCAGTTTGTTGATGTGAGGACTCTGACATGTGAACGGACTCACTACTGTGTGCAGTGATCATTGTAAGGCACTGTTAAACACCTGCTTTCTGGTTGTTTCTTGAATTCGATGAATGAGCGGCGGTGAATGACGTAAATGTGTAAACATCAGTCAGGAGGAGGAGGGGTGATGTCTCCATGACAACGGAGTCGCATCTTTTCTTTAACCCGTATTTAATTGGAGTTTATTAATTAATAAACTCTTAGTAACATGTTGGAACATGGTCGTGTTTTGGTCACGCTGGTGTTTCTTGTTGTTGGTGTTTTGGTCACGCTGGTGTTTCTTGTTGTTGGTGTTTTGGTCACGCTGGTGTTTCTTGTTGTTGGTGTTTTGGTCACGCTGGTGTTTCTTGTTGTTGGTGTTTTGGTCACGCTGGTGTTTCTTGTTGTTGGTGTTTTGGTCACGCTGGTGTTTCTTGTTGTTGGTGTTTTGGTCACGCTGGTGTTTCTTGTTGTTGGTGTTTTGGTCACGCTGGTGTTTCTTGTTGTTGGTGTTTTGGTCACGCTGGTGTTTCTTGTTGTTGGTGTTTTGGTCACGCTGGTGTTTCTTGTTGTTGGTGTTTTGGTCACGCTGGTGTTTCTTGTTGTTGGTGTTTTGGTCACGTTGGTGTTTCTTGTTATTAGTGTTTTGTTAAGCAAAAATCTTCCTCGCTCGTGTTGATATCAATTATATTTACATGGGTTTGGATATAACGCATAAAGACGTTGTCTGGACCTTCGACTTTCAAGTTGTTTATTGTACTGCTTTTTGTTATAACCATAACCAGGTACTGCATCACTAACCTCAACAAGGCCCTGAACAACATCAACTCCAGCCTCCACACCCTCAGCCACAAAATAACCATAACCAGGCACTGCATCCATTTGCAGGATAAGGATTTGGGATTGGACGGGGGTGTGGGGGGGGGGAAGGAACGAATGGTGCCCATTAGCTAAGTCATCCTCATTTACTGACCACTGTGACAGTGGCCTAAGAATACGGTACGCAAAGGGGATTTTAATAAGGTATTCGAAGTATCAACACAAAATTTCTTGTGGAATTAAACATAAAAATGTTGAATATTGAGGTTACCCATTAAGACGGTATAGAAAATTACGACCAGACAACTTTATTAGTGTGGGAGAAAGAGCAGGATGTCAATATTTATTTCTTTTTTAAATACAACAGTTGTAATCTGCAAATAAATTTATATTACGGTTTTATAACAAGATAAAAATATTGAAAGCAAAGTGCACTTTTTTGAAATATTAGGGTGTTCGTAAATTTTAGCAAAACCTTTCGTTTTTTTAATAATTAAAAAAAATATTATTTATGTAAGATGAAACTTTTTTTAAGTAACTTTAAAGTAGACGGTTACACAACATTTTGCATTTATTTTCGGTTTACAATGTACACATTAAACTTTACAGTGTTCAGTGAGTAGGGATCACTAAGATACTGTGTACTACAGTGGTCGTTACAGTTTTGGTCACGATGGTGTTTCTTGTTATTGGTGTTTTGGTCAGGTGGCCACATAGCACTAAGCCTAGACCCAACAAGTGGTCATAGAGCACTAAGCCTAAAGCCAACAGGAGGCCACAGAGCTATAAGCCTCGAGCGAGTAGGTGGCCACAGAGCACTAATCCAGTAGGTAGTCACAGTGTACTTAACCTAGAGCTAACAGGTTAAAAAGGGAAAAGACAGCTTAAAAATAAATTATTAATTTTCTCTTTTACACTAATATCATATTTATTACTGAAGTCCTCATATGACGGGGAGTAAATGTAATAAAGTCAACTTAACATCAACTTACGTAAATGTTGATTTAATGTTTTCCCGATCTATATTAACAGCTCTATTTTGACGGGAAGAAAATGCTAAACTTTGTATAAAAGAGAGGATGAGAAGGGAAGAGGGTGAAGAAGATGAAGGTCAAAAGGGATTCTGATTTGGGCTGCTTAAGATAAGTGCTTTCAGCAAAGTATTTTCTTTACCTTTACCTGAAACTTTGTTTTGTGACATTGTAGGCAATTTTACAGTGATGTATAAATTTATACAATGTAACAGTTTTTGGCGTTGGGTAATATATATTTTGTAATTGTTTATGTCTCCAAAATCTAGAAAATCGTTATTATTTTTTAGAAAATTGCCTTAGAAAGTTTACGGAAGATGTATGTGGCAAAGATCAAAGGCACAATTTAAAGCTTAAAGGCAATAATATCCATTTTTTCCCCAACATTTGAGCATAACAAATTTGAAAAGAATACACATTCAGCTACTCTTCCTAACGCTTCCAAACGTCAAGAAACTGTCGTATTAAAGTGCCCTTATCCTAACCTACCAGAGAATCCAAAACAGAAAATGGGACTATAACTCACTTAAGCGCGCTGCTTTCATTTTCAAATACGATTATTTTTGGACTTAGGCAGCGAATGCGTCAAAATGCGACGTTCTATTATGAGGACGGCTTGACACGCTACCCAGGGGAAATGGCTGTAATGTTACAGTGTATTATGTAATGAGGTTCGTGTCAGGCTCTGTATTTTAATGTATTATTTCCGTTAAACACGATGGTGCAAAGTAGAACAACTTCACAGTACACAGTGACACATTTAGGGTCACGTGACCAAGTACTGACAGTGAGAGCAGACCAGTGACGTCATGCACTAAGCAGAACCCGTGACGTCATGCATTAAGAAGAACCCCAGTGACATCATGCTCTAAGCAGGACCCCAGCGACGTCATGCACTAACCAGGACCCCTGTGACGTCATGCACTAAGCAGGAACCCAGTGACGTCATGTACTAAGCAGTTTCCCAGTGACGTCATGCTCTAAGCAGGACCCAGTGTCGTCATGCACTAAACAAGACCCCAGTGACGTCATGCAGGACCACAGGGACGCCTTGCACCAAGCAGGACCCAAGTGACGTCATGCACTAGGCAGAACGCCTCATGAATTTAAGGACTGACCTGCGAATGGACTCACTGCTCTGTGCAGTGATCATTGTAAGGCACTGTTAAACACCTGCTTTCTGGTTGTTTCTTCAATTCAATTGCTATATCACAATATTTCTGCACACAACCAGACCATCACCAGAGGTATGCTGACCAGTAACACTGACATGATCTACAGATATAGATATACAAGGACATCAGACATAGCTGAAGTACTTTACATCAAGCACTTAGTTAGGTACACTTTATGGTTGACAAGTCTAAGACGTTTACACCAACCCAACTTCTTCTTCAGCTGATCAATGCAACTGCAGAGCAAGATTACCTAGTTTCCCTTCGACAGGACATCCATCTTCCCTCTCTTCATGCCTCAATGTAATCTATGCTTTTTGCAACATTTTGAGAATCAATTGCATTGAAGATGAAAAGGAAACTTTAATTTAGGGAAGACGTGATTTTTTTGTGTAATTATTCACTTATTTCTTACATTAATATTATCTAAACCACTAGATAACCGACTAGAGAATGGTCCAGGACGGACCGAAACGTCGTTGTCCTTTCATTTTCTAGTGTGTGGTCTGGTCAACATATTTCAGCCTCGTTATTGTGACTCATCGCCTGCATCTAAATCACTACTGAATTAGTGCACATGAAACACTCGTTGTCCATCAATGACTTTCAAATCTACTTTGAGCCCCCCTCCCCCGATCTCAGAACACGTCGTGTAAAGTCTATCATTTATTTCCTTGAGCTTACAAGGCAAGGGATCGAAGCTCTCTCTCTCCCTCTCGAGTACTTTGCTTTAGGAGGTCAGACCCCACCCTGATCCGGTGCATTATACCGGTAAGAGACGGGAGACCTCTTAAAGAAAGTGCAACCCTCTAGTTCAGGCTCTCCTGCACCCAGCACTGCCGGGTGGATAAATATAGGGCAGCAACGATTAGAGCCTCCTGAACATGCTGTTCAGAGTGAAGGTGCGGTTCCGAGGAACCGACACCACATACAGCAAGATCGAGATAATGAATCTACTATCATCAACCTCTGGGGTAGCACCCATCGACGTCGTTATGGACGTGAATGGGCCCCAAATTCTTTTCAGTAGTGCAGCAGCACTAGAAAGCCTATTCACCACGACAACGACCACTGCACTCGAAGCACAGGGCCTAACACTCCTGCCTCCCTACCAGTTCCTGGCAGTAAGGACTATATTCATTCACAGAGTGAGTGACATCATCGCTGAACGACCAGCTTCTGAGATTGTGAAGAGCATAAACACCCCTCAAGACTCCGGCAGAGGCTACTCTCGCGGCCGACAACGGCCTCAGATGCTGTGGAGTGGCCTGCACACCCCACCAGATCTCCAGGCAGCGATATTTCCACCTGCGTCAGTGCTTTCGGTGTTATCAATACACCCACTATTCACAAAAGTGCCCAAATCCGAAGCAGAAATGCAGCATCTGTGCTGGGGAACATCATCACAAGACCTGCACAGCTGCCACCAAACGTTGTCTACTCTGCGACGGTGACCACACAGCCGTCTCTCAAGACTGCCCCAAGCGACAAGAGGAAATCAAGCAAATGACAGAAGCCAGACCAAGAAACTCTACTCCAAGATTTAACATTCAAGAACAAGCCTTCCCAGCTCTCCCGACAAGTGGCGCCGCGAGCGGCGCGCAACCCAACTACTGGACCAGCAACTCCCGCGCCAGCCAATCACAGCATCAGACGACGCCTCTGCACCAATCCTCACTCACACCGCCTCCAGCCACCCCTGACAGCACTGTAGCAGCTTTGATACACTTCGCTACTGAACTCTCAGGAGGTGATCTCAGACAACGGTACAGAATACTAAATGAACTATACAAGGCAAACAATCTTCCCACGTTCGTAATTCCAGAGGCCATGTTTACTGCTGGCTCCTCTCCACCAGAGCCCGACCCCGTTCCAGAGACGCCTGTCAACCTGGACCCTACAACTCCAGATACACCAGCAACTACATCTGATATCGTGGCATTGCCGCCAACTTCTCCTGCAAGTTACACCACGTCTTCTGATGACGACTCGAACGCCTATGTTGAAATTGAAACACAAACATCACCCCCAGCACCAGAGACCACTGCAGCACACTCACCATACTCATTACCAGCGAAATCTCCAAGAATCAACCAACTCTTCGAGGAACGTGAAAAGCAAACCCCAGGATCTCCTGAATACAGGCGCCTCACCAGTAAGTTCTTTAACGCAAAGTATGCAGAAACCTTGCTGAACAACCCAAACCAAAATTGGATGGTATCGAACGAAGAAATCTTCTCGAAGTGCGATGAAGCAACACTGTTTAAGGATCTCTTCCCACCTGACTACCCCCAGTACAAGGAACAACATCAAATGACTACTAGAAGTAAGAAAAAATAGAGGATTCTAAGAAGAAACCAACTGAGAGCAGCCGCTCTCTTCCCCCTCTTTAGGGGGATGGGGACCTAATTTTGCTCGTTTTGAGATGGTGGTACCCGACGTAGACACACTCCACACACCAAGAGGAAAGAAAACCTCCACTGCCGCCTTCCAGACCCGTCTCCCAGCCTAGCCAGATATGGATTGATACAGCATCTACACTCGGACAAGCAGCTGGGTCTAGCCCTGGCACTTTTTTCTTCAACTTCAGCATTTCCTCTCACCGACTTCTCTTCAGCTGTCCCCACTTCAAGGCTCGCCCCAATGGGCATTCTTCTCCTGTATCATCATCATCATCATCTCTCCCTCTGCGACCCAACACCATCTCTCAACCACTTTGCTCCTCACACAGATACAGGTGACATTTCGACGATGAATTCTCCCCTAAAAGCCCAGTTTCTTAAATGACAAACCCGACTGTTTGCTTCCTTTGGAGGGCATAAAACATGACATGTTTGGCAATGTTGACAAAGCCCCAAGCCCAAAAAGGCTTGTTGCTCGTCGTCGTCTGACGCTGTTGAGTGCACGTTACGCTCCTCACTCTAAGCTGTATTTCAGCCCTAAACTACCACCAGATGATGTAGACCATCACCCACCGGCAGCTAAGTACATGGAGTCCAAGCATGTTATAGCACAATCAAAGTAACCAACCCAAATCAACTCATTCCATCTCAAAAAAAATTCAAAACAATCCCTCTACGGCTGTGAGTACCAGTGCATGCTGCCCGCCTCTGCCCGCCACCGCGCTGCCTGACGCAAGTTTCTTCACAACATATACCCCCAGTCCATTCTCAACCAATCATGTCTCTCAAAAACATGACTGCGCAGGGAAATAAGAGCAACAAAGCCCCTAACAAGGCATCCATCCCGACCAACTCTGACCGCCATCGTGTTTTTCCGTTTGAAAGCTCTGGGGTCCGCGGCGGCGGTGCTGCCCTCCCCTCTACCCCATCACTGAGCCAGGGAGCGGTGTCCTCTCCTAATTCCTTGCTTCCATTCTACTTTACGAAATTCAAGCGTGCTTCTGGTCCCTCACTGGATTTCCCAAACTAGACCGAGAATCAGTGGTTTAAAAAGTTGTGCCTAGTCCTTGAGACTCAAAATGCGATCATCCTGAGTCTTCAAACTGAGAATCAAGCGAACGTCACGAGCCTTCATCAACAACAACAAGAAATAACCCTTCTCCGGGAGGATATTAGAAGGTTTAAGGCTAGCCAAGATCAACTCCAGCATGACTTGAATGATCTCCGTGAGGAAAATATGCATCTAAAAACTGATGAAGCCATAAAAAGACAAGAGGAAGCTCTCAACAAAATGACTGCATGTATCGGTACATTATCCGCCCAACATTCCATCTCCCAGGATGAACAGGACCAGCAAAAGCTGCTCGACTCTGTTATTGTGTCATCCCAAGTTATTCCTGTGGAACGTGAAGGTGAAAAGTGTATTGAAATAGCTCATGCTCTCATAAAAGACGAATTGCGTGTCACTCTAAATATAACTGACGTTATTGCTGCCTACAAAGTAGGCAAAAAGAATCCATCAGGTCTAAACCAGCGAAAAATTTGCCTCAAGCTAGCTTCCTAGTCCACAAACTCGCATTTTGTCCGGACAGCTGCATCCCAAAGTAAACGAATCTACATCAACGAGTGCTTGACTAGAAAAAGACAGGAACTCCTCCACCGCCTGCGTCAAATTCGTAAACAAAACCCAGCTGCGATTCATCAGTGCTTCGTTAGAGATGGCGTGATTAAAGTGAGAAAGACCTCAGAAGGTAAAATGTTTACAATTGCTAATGAGGATAACCTTAACACTTTCCTCTCCCAATGTGGTTTGTCCCACCTAAGTATCCCTCTCATTGAGTCAACATAATTAACCCCCTTGTCACCTAGTGCGAGCTAGGTATCCAAAGTCTCTTTGTTACACTTTTTAAAGTAAATTTTAAATTAATTTTTATTAGTCAGTTATTGGACTTAATTAATTGAGTACATTAATATTTTCTCTAGTTTTATTAATTATAGGATCATAACTAAACTATTTATAACTAATAATCATTAGATTAAAAATGCCAATGTTTATTATTCTACTTTTTTCTTTGCTCTCATTTCTTATCTAGGCTGCCTAGCCTCACAATACTCCCTTACTTCATTGTACCCCTGGCTTTGCCTGTGTCTCAAAGTTCAAATTATTACTTACAGTGTACCTGAGAGTACTTGTAAGCAATCTACCTCATTTTTCTTTTTTGTTCATTTTGTGTTGGTCGTGTATAGTCTTGTTCATATTTTATTTTTCCTCCCTTTTATATCAAAATTTTTTTGTGAATTGCCATTCTTGCCTTGTTTTCCGACAACCAGTCTTCTTATACAAACAAGTATAGACCCAGAACTAAACCTCTTATCC